>JASKGN010010775.1:0-12657 GCA_030556245.1 Falagria sp. GC000072 | reverse complement strand
TCAGATTTAGGATTAGCAGTGACTTGTCAATATGACTTGACCAACAAAAGTGTTACTAACGAAGTTGATTTGGGTGTCCATGGTGATGTCCAACCTGCACTTAGTGAAGAGGTCACTGTGGATTCACCGAATGTAGCTATGAAAATCACAGATCGTAGTGGAGGTGATGTCATGCCTACAGCTGAAGTCGGTGATCCATTGGCCCTCCGCTTTGAAATTTTGGATAAGAACAGTCCCTATGAGATTTTCGTCAGGGAACTTGTCGCAATGGATGGAGTTGATTCCAGTGAAATTGTATTGATCGATTCGAATGGTTGTCCAACTGATCATTTCATTATGGGACCACTGTATAAATCCGCAGAGTCTGGGAAAATCCTCCTTTCACATTTCGATGCCTTCAAGTTCCCCAGTTCGGAAGTGGTTCAATTCAGAGCTTTAGTTACACCTTGTATGCCATCTTGCGAACCAGTTCAATGTGATCAAGAAGAATCTACTGGAGAACTCAGATCAGTCATTTCTTATGGAAAACGCAGAAGGCGTCGTTCCACAAGCAGTGCTAACCCGAATGACGACTTGCTCCTGGTCCAAACTATCCAGATCACAGACAAATTCGGCTTCGAACGTGATGGAAACAAATCAACGACACTTGGCAGAGAAGCCATGTTCTTGCCACATGATCAAGGCGTCTGTGTGAATATGGCTGGACTCATTGTTGCCGCCACTGTGTTCCTGGCCGCCCAATTGGCGATCATCGCTGGATGGACTTTCATCTGGCAGAGGAGAAGACTGAGTGCCAAATTGAGTGATGCCACGTCAGTTACGGTCAGCTTACCGTCGAATTTCAGTACGACGCGTACCGACAGTCTTTGCAAATTGTACGATAACAATGGCTATGCCCATTCGCGTCGTTTCTAATTCTCTTTTTATTCCAAACGTCGATATCGAATTAAGCATATTCGATAAACATAAACATAACAACGTAAATTAACTCGAGAAAGATTTTTGCTATTGAGGACGAATCTAACATCTTGATGATAATAGCAAAGAACCAACCATCTGACATAAAGAGCATCCAGCCCAGTTCTCTGCCATTAAAAACTATCACTGTAATCAGCATAGAACAAGCATCACCAGTCTTTCTTCGAATCTAGGGTATGTAGTGGTATATGATTAGAAAGAAGGAGACAATTTCATAACAGTAACGCGCATACAAACTCTGGGCCAAGGTCGGACATGCAATGCAATTTTTTTTCTTTATTAGAGTATCATTATTAAGATTATAATATTTTTCATCGCGTTCACGCTTGATTTCATCTCGACGTTTGCCAAAGCTGCGTGTCAAGCGATAAGTTAATTAACAGCTACTGAGATACGTGTGCTACATTACTTCTAACGCTGGAAGGAATCATTATTATTATCATGTTATTCCTGAGTTTTCTAAATATATTGAAAACTTAAAAATATAAAGGAAATTAATAATTATTCTAGATTTGCACGCAACTTTGGCGAAAAATTATTTATCTAGAAAGCAAACAGTTAAATTTTAGATTTAGTTTTGAAAATTTTAAAAAAGTTGGCATAATTTGCGCGCGAAGATACACTATATACGTTTACTTTATTTAATTTAAAATAAAAGAAAATAAGACGCTTTTAAAAGGATCCCAGGACGATCGTCAGTATGAATGATTAGAGTTATTTTATATCCGTAAACTAAAGTTAAACTATTTAATAACTATAGTAATTATGAAAGATACAGAAGAAATAAATGACGATGATATTAATTTAACAAACAAGACAACAATTAAATATTAACTTTAAATAATATATAAATATATGCATATATAATAATATAATATTTAATAACGTGTGAATGAATGATGATTATTAGTATGTATGTGTAATTTAATTGAAATAATATATGCTTGTCCTGGTTTCCTTATTTTGCGTCAAAGTAATTAATAGCGACGACGTGTTAAGTGTTAATTCTGCTTGCCTTACAAGACCGCACAATTGACACTCGTATTTATTATTATTTATTATGTCATAACATTTTAATAATAGGTAATAAGCATAAAATAATAGTAACAATTTAATTAAACTATCGAATTGTTAGTATTATTCAAATGGAAGCAAACACAACGATCGCAAATTAAACATATTATTTAATTAGTTATTAAAATATTATGTTATTATCTCGAGAATATGATATTTAATATTATTTAATAACAAATAATTAAATTTATGTAGAAGTTAATAAGTATATTTATATAAACATATTTTATATTTTATAATAAATTATAGCCGTTCTATTAATATTCCACAAATATTTTTTGTGTTTTTTATGTCTCTAAATAAACAAAATAAATTAAAATTTTAAATTAAATTGCAATATTTTATATTCTTATTCCCATGTGTTTGATTTTCAGGAAAAAAGGTAAGTAAAAAAGTAATTAGAATTCTCATAGTCTCTAAACAAAGACGAAACTAAGAAAGCCATTAAAAATTTTATTCGAAACTAATACTGTACAGAAGTGCACCGCCCTCTTAAGAAAACATCAGAGCTTGATAATCCGAGTCATCAGTATTTAATTACATTAATTACTTGTACACGACTTATATATCAGCCCTTAATTGTCCGACTGGTCTCGTTGTTGTTGCGTGGCAGCAAGTTAGTTACACTTTTTTGCAGGACAAACTCGCCTGCAATTTATTTACGCCCGCACTTAACCATGTCAAATCGTAGCAGCATTGCATTTGCGTTTCTATTTTTTTTTTCATTTCTGCGCGCACACTATCAAAGCTCATTAAGAGCACTCTTGCTTGCAACCGCCCGTGCGCCGCCTCCGCTCATTTAAATAACTCATTAGGCGACTTTTTCGCTGGTGTTGGCTTTCTTGGTGCGGCATTAGAACGCAAATAATGACCCGAAGAAGAAGAGACATCGCAGCACGCAATCCGCAAGCTAAAAGAGGTTGACACTTACACAAGGTATGCGTCGCGAATCGCTTCGCTTTGCAAAAATTCGATAGATAACTGTACAACGAGTGTAATTACGACTTGCGACTCGTACCAGTAAGTCTCCGATGATGTCTTAATCAATACCAGTAAGTGAACAACACCTAAGCAATGCTAAACATGATAAAATGAGAGCCTCTTTAAAGGAAATTACCTGGAAATAATTTGAAGAAGTGAACGATGATAATACAAAAATAATAGAAAGTCTTCCATTTTCTTGAACTTGAAAAGGATCAAAAATGCAGGATAAGCAACAAATACGGAAAACTACAGTTAGATTCTTTTAATCACTTCCTTGGCTTAAACTAATAAAAACTAGAACTAGAGATACAACTCGTTCCAGTTTCCATCATTTTATGCATACTACAAACTAGTTATTTATATATTCATTCTAGTTTATGCATAATTCCATACAAAAATTGAAGAAAAACAAGAACGCGAACAAATAAAATATGTCCCACATTAATATCGCCATTAATTTAATGAAAAACATTCAATAAAGTAACGTTTCCTCTTTTCAAACAATGAATGCATCCATGAACCTGAGGTACCTTAACTGCATACGTCCAAATAACATATAAACAGTTGGCATTTTCATGTTCGCGAAACATTGGGCATAAATCATGGCCCTTTGCTTTTGCTCACCACAATGCGAGCCAAAGTCGGAGTGGAGTTAGCGACGCAAAATTTATAACATTATAACGTATTATTACGTTCAGCATACACATGTGTGCGATCAATTTCAATTTCGCGGCAGGCATTTCTCCTCTATCCGCGAGCAATTGCATTCATTCAATTCGCCATCTCATATACACTCATTGTCACTTTTCCATTTGTTTTCTATGAAATTAATAAAGAAAAACAAACCAATACCATTTGAAAAATCAAAAATTGAAACGAAAATAATAGAAGTAGAAAGGTATAACTGCATAAACCTAACAAGAACTGTTAACTAATATGAGTAATAAAAGCTCAAAGATGACAAGAAAAATGAAGAAAAACGAAGAAATGCATAAGTAACTCATTCAAATTTAATCATTCATAAGACTTAAGCTCCTAAGTAGTGTTGTATTACTTGGGTACTTAGTGCTATTAAGTTTTCCTCATATGACAAATGTCTACAAGACGGATGTGCAGGAATGGTCTGACATCGGAATCTTAATTCCGTACGGTTTCAATAACGTTCCATCAACCAAATATACCTCACTCACATTATTCATCTTCTTGCCTTAAAAGCCACCATAGATAATCATAAATTTAGCGGGAATCAAAAATTATGGTTGCAAAATTGGTGCAAATTATTGATTCAATGCGATTAATAATACGCTCATTATTATTTTCTATCTATGCACTTCTCATATGCCAAAAAAAAATTTCACTGGCACCAAATTTTTGTTCTTCCATTTTTACACCAAAATTGAGAACATTGAACCTATAGAGCCAGCGTTATGAAACCTATGTAGAAAATGCTTCTGGTGTTGTTTGTCTGAATCTGTTGTAAAGAGCAGGTTGTTATTAAGACCTTTCTTGAGGAACAGAGCACAGTCTTATTAATTATCCACTATTATCTGTGCGGTTCCGCGTGCGCTATCCCACGACAAACAACATGTGTACCTATGCAAGGATCTCAGTGGCAGCTATAGTGCGTTTACGGATGGAATTTCTATAACGAAGTGTTATTTATTATGCGACGGACAAGTCATTTGTTATCGGCGGTGCTCGGTTTCAGGAAAGGAGTCTACTAGCTGCCTCTAGCAGGAATGGTATTTAAATGTCTAGGACAATATTTTCAATATTAATTCATGTATTAGCACATCTAGATTCTCCTCAGAAATCCCTACAATCCTCCAATCTCTCATTTGATATGTTAATCATTCCAATGAGAAATATTCAACTCTTGAAACTTAAACAAACAAATAATTATTTGAATTTATGGAACTTAAAGATAGCCTAACTAGCCTAGCCACAAAGTACTTACAAAGTTGCAAAAATTCCAAAAGCAAAGCGAACTTTTATGTGGGAATAAATAATAAACGGGAATGAATAGGAAACTGGAAAGCTAAGTGGCAGTTTTCCGAAACGACATAAACGTATACGCTAGTATCATGAAACAAAGGTAAATTAGAAATATCTCGCAGGGCCCATCGTAATTCTCACTTTGGCATTCAACAAAGCAACAAAGTTGAATGATACAAATTCCCTGTTTTATTGCATTTCCAACAGCGGCAAGCTAGATGAGTGGTTGGTACCAACTCGCCGGTTGTCCGCAGGCGAGATCGTATTCATTTTCGTGATTAATTTCATCTGCTAGCGATGCAGACAATCTTGGATAACATTCTAGCTACCCAAGACGCTACCGATGCATTAAAGAAAACACGAAGAAAATGCGATTTCTGAAGCTTTTTCAAAAATCACGATTGATTTTTCCAAAAAGATCTTCGCTCGACGTATGCAATCAACAAAGTAAATATCTAAGATATTAACGTATCTACACATCATCAGTTATAAGTCGTATAATCAACAACTCATTATCCTCGAAGAAGCCTAGTAATTAAGAATATTTCAAATTAATTTCGTTTGATTTAAAAATTTTAAATTGAAGAAAGTGAAAAATAAGAAATAAGCTCTTAGATTAGTGCAGAAGAAATGAAGAAAGTTAAAATTGCCAAGTTCATTTAAACAGCAACATTTTTAATAAAAACAAAAATGATGACATCCCACAAGCGTCTCTTAAACAATATGAGATCAAAATCCGCAATCGTGCAAACTCATGAACTTTTGGCAGCAGACGGCGACGATCTCTGGAATAATATTGCACGAATGAAATTAGAAACGTAAACTTCGGAGGCGGCCAGCAAGCTTTACAATGCAACAACCACGACCAAAAGCATTTCACACCCCTGCCATTTGTGTTTACTGCTTGGCGCATTAAGAGGCGTAAATGCAAAACGTATTCATTAAAACCACCCCACAGACCAACAGATTCGTTTTTACGTCGTCGTCGCCACCGTTATTATTTTATTAAAAGACAGAACGAGAATGAAAACGACGTGATGTTTTGCTCCTGCTCATAAATACACAACTTTTCTAATTTTGAAATCAAGGTAAAATGGAAAATTTTTGAAAAATAATTATGTGGTTTCAAATTTTTTTGAAATGGAATTAATGAAGGTTAATAAAGAAAAATATGTAGGATTCTTAACATCTTAATTAACAAAATGAAGAATTTTGATCTCAGATTAAAATCAGTAGCATTACGAAATAAAGAAGCAGCAATAAAAACCCTCTATTACATTAAAGTAATAATACACCGACGCGAGTAAAGGGTTTTTCCATAAAAGGCGAATAACATTTTTCTTACAAGAAGTGAGCACGAAGAAGGCGACCGGCAGGCGAGTAAACAAACAGGACAAACGCTAAAACTGAAACAACTCGCTCACTTTTTGTTGAGAAAGAAGAAGCGGGTCGGTAGCTAGAAACCAACATTACATTACAGGTCCATTCTTAGTGTGCACATTATTCGCTTTCTTATATTATGTGTAAATTTATTTTAATTTCAGTGAGTCTTAACGTCTCCAGAGCTTGTTGACTTTTAATGCGGCGTGCATTGTCGTAATAGAAGTACAGAAGAAACATAAGAAGACGCTGGTGCCGGTGGAAGATATGGTAGCGAAGAAATATCTGCGATATTTAAAAGGCCCGATATAGTAATAGAAGAATGAATGGTTATAGTTACGGTGACCATTCGAATTTTATTAAAGTTGAGAGTCCTTGTTGTTTCTTTGAATTTTTTGCTGCGATATATGGGCACCGTAGATTATGGTACATGGTACTTGAAAACATAGTTGCTGTGCGGCCATAGAGTACATAAATTCTTTATGCATCTCAATAATATTCGTGTATTAATACGTCGCAAAGGTTGCCTTTGATATCATTCTCTTGCAGTGTTTGCAATTGAGAAACTGGCAAATGCAATAAATTTTAGTGCGTAAACTTTAAAACTTTTTATGGGGATACTTTATAAGAGTACCATATCATTGAAAGTTTAAATTTTATGCTGGATTCTTTAATTAATATTAGAATTTATAGGTAGTAAATTAAACTACTGATTAATTAAAATTCAACCCTCTAAC
Source organism: Falagria sp. GC000072 (assembly GCA_030556245.1). Taxonomy (NCBI): domain Eukaryota; kingdom Metazoa; phylum Arthropoda; class Insecta; order Coleoptera; family Staphylinidae; genus Falagria; species Falagria sp. GC000072. Next base: position 5,509 of record JASKGN010010775.1, on the reverse strand, counting down.
ATTAAATTTACAAAATTGAATAAAAAGTTACTGTTAGTGCAAAGCAGGAAGCAAAAAATAAGGAATGTAGCAAGCTACAATTTGCACAAGCAACGAAAGTATTGTTTGCAAAGGAAAACAAGCGCCATAGCATTAACATAATATACCTACGGTAATTGTTGTTGATTTAGTTAAATTTCGCGATAGGCAATCAAATTGCGACCCAAAGCACATAAAGTACATACATAAACAGGCAAACAGGCGCCTGCCTCTGTTCTCCTGTCTGTCTTACAAACAATGAATGCATCATCCTCTTGAATCCTCACATGTGTAATTTCTGCACTTAACATTTTAACCAGTTAGTTCCTAGTACGAGAATAATATGTAGGTACATGCATCAGAACCTACACCAGAAGATGTAAGAAAAAGAAGAAGACGCAACGATTGCATATAATTATCACTCTTGGTTTTCTTCAGCGGTTCCGGCCGTTATTCTGCCTTCACCCTGCAAGGAAGAATCTTCTTTTGATGAAAAACAGTTATGTATAAGATCTTCGCTTGCATTGGCTCCGAGTGTGAAGAACGTTGGTGAAAAGCTACCTACGACTACTACAGTTGTATATTGGGATGGAAGAGGAAGAAGTAAGTGGCTTTAGCGTACGTCGAAAGATTAACGATCTTCAATGCAAATACGTTTATTGTAACGTTACGTTTTCCACGTTTGCGCGTATGGCTGTGCCTAATGTTGATGTTGCTTTCTGCTAGCTGGTGTTGCCAGGCCAGGGCAAAAGTACGAGTAGCAACTTCTAGTGTGTGCTGTTAGTTAGCAGGAGATGCGATGTGCCGATTCTATTGGCACTTCCTTCGCACTTTATATGTGCTGAGATAGATATGGGTAAATAGCAGTTTGCTAAGCTGAATGCCTGCACGTTGAGAGTATTCAATAACTTCCATTCTGGCTTTTCTATTAGCTGCTAGTGCATGCAGGTATATCTCCTATACAATGTCCAATCAGTTGCTATTCATTTCAAATTTTGATATATATTTCCTAATATCTATACCTATATGTATGTGGAACGCGAACGGTGCAAAGCCATTTTTATTTCAGCTATCTAGAGATATCTTAGCTACTCCCCAAATTCAACCTAGATCATAAACCTTCATGAATATGTAAACATCAATAAACTTGATACCATATAATTTGATAACTTTGAAACTGGATAAAAAGCCATAACTTTAATAACAAAATATCAACCTGATCAAAACACTGCTACGATGTAACTTTTTTGTTTCAACAATCGACTCCCGACCGTGTCGACTACATCCTTGCTTGACGAAGACGATAAGACTAATAAATTCGTTATTATAGTTAATAATGATATTGCATAAAGTTTTTCCCCTGCTAGTTCTTCGCGAATCGTAAAAGCGCGCGTAATTTTTATGATCCCAATCGAAATTCCGCAATTTTATCGCATGCACGAAATTATCTCCGCAAAGCAAGCAATAAATTATGAGATGCGTTTGCGCGTGTGAGATGCGAAAATGCAAGCTAAGAATGAGCGATCGACATTGATGCGAGCGCGGATCCATTGCGGAAAATGTGAGCACGATCGATCGATTGGTAGGTAGTTGCATCATGATGTGCACATTGCTTCGAAATCTATGTATGCGCCATCCAATCGTTTTTGCAATGCTTGATTAAGGTAATAAAATGTTTATAGCCGAAAATTCGAGTATTGAAAGCTCATCATCAATATTTTCATCCTGGGGATTTTCTTGAGGTTTGGTCATATAGGAACGCTGAACATTTGTAATTTAATAAATGATCACATGTACATTTTTAAATTTTGCTCACGTGATAAAAATTTACCTGTGTACATAGCCTTAGTGGATTATGATCTTCTTGTCCATCAGTAGCAATTGCCATTTAGATCACCTATTGGCATTTTAAAAAAACCTAAACTTGTTATAATTACATACCAATAGTAAAGAGCAAAGTTTCAATTGCTTCCTTGATACATAGCTGTTTGAAATTAAATAGAACCATTAAAATATCTGTGTAATTGCAAACAGAAAGGAAAGGACATTGAATCAATAAGAATGCAAGATTGAAATTGAAAATTAAGTCAAGCATCGTAATCCTGAAAATCCAAGAATGAATTTTTGCCGACCGCAATGGCATTTTATCATTCGAAAGCTGATATCTGTTCCTTACAGAGAACAGTCATAGACACCAAGCAAAGTAACACATCCCGATTCCTTGTGTTCCTTAAAAGATGTAGTCGTGGCCACAAAGTTTGCACGAGAAATAGAAGAAGAAGAAGTGCACATGCTTCTTCTTCTTGTTCCGTCGGCGCGCGAGCCTTCGGGCACGAATTTATATCTACTGATGGCCGATTATTATATCAAAAAGGGTGATCACGGAAACGAATGGGCGTCCATTATTTATTATAGCTGCACGTAGCGGCGCGAGCATGTCGGACTCGCGTCGGTAGTGTTTGTAATATGCTTATGAGTAAACGTGCATCCACACGCGGTTTTGAACAGGTTGCGAAACATTTTTGCAAACGTGCAAAGATTTTGCCCGATCGCGCGGAAGATGTCTCAGTGTATTATCTTAATTCATGGCTTTTACTTGCGAAATTAGCAGCGATCGCGGCCAATCAATCATTGTAAATCGCGATTCAATTTATGATGGGATTTACTGATACTGGGAATCTTGCACTTTTCGAATTCCAAAAATGTCTCTTCTTTTTTGAGGCCATTGTTCAGAATTACATAATTTCGCTTGTGAACTTTTTCGCGTGCAAGTTACCCATTACAGTTGTTTTCGGGAATACTTGAAACCAGCTTATACAATCTGTCGTCTTGGCATGTGTGAACCAAGACAAGACGAGAATAAGAGTTGCGGTTTCAATGGAAAACACGACGAGACGTTGTTGCATGTTTAAAAGGTGGCTAATGATGCCATTATACGTTTTTCCCGTTAGTAGCAATCAAGAAGCTCTCGCTATCATTGTTGTCGGTTTGGTAATAATGAGTTAGCGTTTCTGGTAATCACACTCGGGAGTTTGTTTCACCGATCGAATGAAATTCACGCTCAGTTTCAGTTTCGTTTCGCCTCGCCACTCGAATAAACAAATACATTCGTTGCAAATTATATTATTTAGTTAGTGCTCGGAAACGCTTGGTGTAATATTGTGGAATAATAAAAGACTCAAATTGGTTGTAATTGAAACAGGAATAACAACAAACGCACAAATTAAATTCAACAGGAAGGCGTGCGTTTGATTTAGATGTGTACGATGATGAGATGAGTAAATGCATTTACTTTCAATTTATGCGCTCAACAAAGCGCAAAGAACTGAAACCCAATTTGAATTTTTAGTACTGTGTATTTTAGTATTGCATAAATGGTTCTGTAATTACCTTTAATCGTTGATCCGCTACTGACCACACTCGGCTGGCGAAATCATTGGAAGCTCCTAATAATAATGTCCCAGTGCTATCGAAATCCACTGACATGACACCTGCGTTGCTACCTTGTAACACTCCTCGGCTATCCGGTGATCCTAAGAAGGAAAAATTAGCTTGAAAGAACAAGAAGAGATAGCCAAGTTTGAAAATTCCGAAAATTATAAAATTTAGCCCAAGTCATAATATTTACAACTATTTACAAATTAAAAATTGAAAACAAATGGACTTGCAAATAATTTTATTTTTGAATTTCTGGGAATATCAAAAATCAAGAAGTACCTTTGGACACATCCCAAAGTCTAACTTTTCTGTCAGCACCTCCTGTAGCGAGTAATCGGTCACTACTCCATTTCACAGCATAAACTTCACCTTCGTGAGCATCCTGAGAAGAAAAAATAAATAAAAAACCGAAATCTCTTAATTTGCCAATTATTGTGCTATTAGTTTAGTCCTCTCATCATAAAATTACAACTTTGTATTATCGTTAACTTTCAAAACATTAAAACTCAACATACTTAACTCCAAAAATTTCAAGTTGAAATTGCCGTTATTTTCTTCGTGAGAAATCAATAACAATTAAATGAAATAAAAACTTTGTTTTCTTCAATAATTAAATGGGAATATCTAGCAGAGACAAACTTATGGATAAAGTAATTACATAATAATACGTCAAGTAATGAAATTCCATGTTTACAATAAACCTCTAGCAGTCTAGCATATACATTAATATAGTATATATATTCCCAAAAGCATAGCAATCTTAAATGCATATTAAACTAATACAGAACATTGTAAGCAAGGGAGCAATGTAGGGCGAGATGCTCTAGCTTTTGATGTTAATAACATAACAGCTATAACACGTGGCAGGGACAAGATTAATTTCCACAGGTGCAACTCACCTGCAACATTGCTAGACAAGCAAGGGAGAATAGGGTTGTAGTAACATGCAAACGAGCCATTCGCAGGGCACCTGCATAGCTATGGAAATTGGCAGCGAGTGCTGTGTACAGGGGCAATCATCCCTATGGACGTCGCTAACACAGCCCGTCGCTCTCGAGACTAATTATCGAACTTCCCTGTTCCGCGTGCATGGGAACGTGAATGTGATGCGAATATTATAATGGAAATCCTTATAATTGCGTTCTAATTGCTTCCCACGCACGTCGTAAGTGCGATTATAAAGTCAAATCTCGCTAAATGTCTCATGAAGTTACATTAGCAGCTTGATTTTGATATTTAACAATAGCTCATATTTCATTTTCATGCATTTATTGCAGTTTTGCGAATAAATTGATTTCATGTATGTTTAAGTTAAGTAAGAATTTGGTTTGCTAATATTTAGTGATTAATTTCAAAATGATTGAAGTCCATGCAATTATGTTATGAGATAAATTTACTAAAAGTATCTATTACCTTTTAAGTTTAATGTAGTTTGTAATAAATATTTTGATTTGATTTAACATTTGTAGAGATGTGGACACTTTAAATACATATTAAACTAATACCGAACTTTACCGCCTAAATTACCGAAATTTACTGTAACGTCATTTAACCGTAATATTACCACCGCGGGAAATTCAAATTTTGTGTATAACATTGAATAATTTTCGGGCCACTAAATTTGTTGTGCAAAGTGGGAGAAAACCGACTTTAAGAACCGACTAAAGAAGTATTTTGTTTACTGTTAAATAAATGCTGATTTTACAAATTCTCAGAGGTTACAATCATATTTAAAAATCCCGCGTAAAATAATACGTTACAGTAAGGTAATTTATATTTTTGGAAATATACCATGGGTAATTTATGGTAATTTAAATAACTTATGTTACAATCCCCATCTCTAAATATTGCTAATAATAGTAAAGTCATGCTCGTAATTACTAATTCAGCATATAAAATAATAAAGGCATAGTAACTACAAAAACGATAAACTATTACTAAATTAGGCATAATTTATTAGAACCAACTCACGAATTTTATGTAAATATAAAATTATAAGTAAATCGTGATGTTTCAAAAACCTAAATAATAATAAAACATTAACGTTATGAAA
>JASKGN010010771.1:0-15156 GCA_030556245.1 Falagria sp. GC000072 | reverse complement strand
CTTGTGTTTTCTTTAATCTCAAAATGATGAAGACGAATTTTAAATATTATAAGTGACTGATGTTTAGCATGATCATGTAAGTCTGTATCTTTTGATAATATTGATTCCTAAGAGATAGATAAATAGAGAGACACTTTTTATTGATAAATAATAAAAAGTAAAAATATTGATGATTATGATAAATTGATAAGGAAACGATACAAGTGTACACAAGCTTAATTTCTTAACTTTCTTCTTTCATTTTTATTTGTAAGTAATTGGTTTTTCTTCTTAATTATAAAAGTAAGTAGTTAGGCAAATTTAGAAAACTTAAAAAACACAGACTTAAATCTAGTTTGATAAATAAATAAATTTATAAATATAATCTTGAAATTATTGACTAAAAAATTAAAATTAAATCAAATAAATACACAACACAGAAATAAAGAAATAAAAAGCAGAGAAAGACCGATATGATTGATATATTTACAGGACGCAAATCAATCGGCACTAACGGAGGAATTCTCACTTGCGACCTGTGCCAAAAACGTTTCGAAAAGCAAGGTACTTACCTTCTTCACCACAATAATTTTCTATGGCTCATTATTCCGTTTTGTTTTTAATTTCGATTATGTCCTTTTTATGCACTGTGTCGTTCTAATCGTGCAGGAAGAAATCAAATTCAAAGGTGATTTCATTCAACTTTCTTTGGAAATTATTATTTGGGAAGAATGTCTAGTTACTTCTATTCTGATTTTATGGCAACAAAGCAATTCTGCACTTGATGTGCTTATATCGTTGTAAATCACAAAATTGTGACGTTTGTATGCCAAAAGTTGTAATCTTGGGAATCAAATTGCAAAAGATGATTAATATCAAGGAAGGACCTGTTTAGTATTCTGCAAATTCCAAATAACTGCGAATACTAGTCATGTCTAACTCTTAGCTTTCAATGTTTCAATGTTTTGTCCTTTTACTTCTTGTCTTTCGATGTTTATATAACTGTTTTACTTTTGGAATCAAAAATCCGTGGTGTTCGTGAAAGAAGTGCATAAATTTTTATTAACAAGTGTTTGGTTTTAAGTTGCAAAATTGGACAGTTTGGCTTCCCTAATCAGTGAATTTAATTGCATATAGGTTATGTGTGTTTTACATTTCAGGCAATTACAGTTGCTTAAAAGTAGATCTGAAATTCACACGGGATCGAGCGTTCTACTTCACAACAGTTTTCATTCCGGGGATCATTCTAGTGACGTCGTCGTTCATCACATTCTGGTTAGAGTGGAATGCTGTGCCTGCAAGAGTTATGATAGGTGAGTCACATATGTATGACAAATTCATTTATCTCAGGACCGGAATTTATAAAATATCATTAATCTTAAAGAAAAAAATTTTTGAATAATATTAAACTTAAAGAAATATTTATTTTTTAAAGTTAAGTATAATTATAGCAGAAACATGAATTGGTTCGAGGAATTTTCTTATTTCGGTTCTGTCTAACTTAAGATATATTATCCTGGAATGTTGCCTAGTTTCTATCTGGAGTATTCTATTCTATTGACTTTAGTTATGACAATACACGCAAGGATTGTAATTTAATTTCTTGTCGCTCGAACCCAATGTAAATTAAACTATAATGCAAGCTTTGCTATTCTTGCGATGTGAAACAATGCAATTTCAAGGGAATCTAATTAAAATTATGAAACAATTGCAACACGCAAAAAAATATATATGAGTTATACAATTCAGACCGGCGGATTCACACGATTCATGCGTGGAAAACTAACAGCATCATGATATTTTTTCAGGTGTAACAACAATGCTCAATTTCTTCACAACGTCGAATGGATTTCGTTCGACGTTGCCGGTGGTGTCGAATTTAACAGCGATGAACGTGTGGGATGGGGTCTGCATGTGTTTCATTTACGCGTCGCTTCTGGAGTTCGTTTGCGTGAACTACGTGGGACGGAAGCGACCCTTACACAACGTGGTGTACCGACCCGGAGAAAATCCCGTAACGCAAGTGAGTCTTTCGCCTTCGTCTCTCTTTTCATTTGAATCCTACTTTTGGCCTTCATTATTCTTGATTATTATCAAATCTATGTATTTTAATTAATATTGTATCAGACTATATATTTTAGGTTAAAGTAAGGCATAAATTTTTTACTCGAAATTTCTAACGTAGCCTCGACTGGGATAAAGCAAACCCAGAAGGTGATTAATATGACTTAACTCTTAACGTTAATGGTTGCTTTCGACAAAAGAAAATTCACAAGCGGGCTTGTTAAGTATTCTGGTCGACGCTACTCATTTTCATCGATGTAGTTTATGAGTTTAACTCGCTCAGAATTACCAACAACATCAGCAGCGAAGAAATATTAAAGAAATATTTCTTTCTCGGGGGTAGTAAAAATTCGCGTGAGAAATGAACGCGCTGCAAGTCCATTCTTTTTCGATTTGTTGAGTTTCTCAGGACATTGACCAGGCGATTCATTTTGATTATTATTTTTTGGTTTTCACTTAGGATTACAGTCAATGGTTGATGTTTCCGATGTTTCGATACGAAACTCACCCTTTGTGCCAGTTTGTGTGACAGTGTTCGTTCTCTATTCACACTTTCTCTATTTTATGATTTGTTATTGTTATCTATCTCTCTTTTAATTGATGATTACTGCAAATTTCTTTATTAAGTAATTACTTATTCTCTATAAATACATTTAATGAGTACCTATTATAAATATAAATAATTATCTCTATCATCTTTATTAAATATTCTTCTTCTTTATATGAATATATCTGCATGCGACCAATTCATAGTGCATGACTATGTTATTCAAGTCGAGAGAGTTTTCATTGCCATTTTTTATTGACTTTTTATTTTCGGTTGGTTTTAAAATGATAACGAAATTGCAGATATTCCTATATGATTTATTCCTACCTTAGCGATTTATTAAATATCTGCACATTTCCTTGTTGTTTTTAATGACTAGTTGAAGTGACATTAGTCGACAAAATTATAATAAATTTTATGTGGTAATTACTAATATTCTAATTTCAAACACAAACTTGTTTTAGCCAAGGGTTAGTTTTCTAAATTTAATTATTTGGACGTTTATATAAGTCGTAAATTACACTAGCAAATTACATTCTGAAATTATTCATAGAGTTCAAAACTGTAATAAGTACAAACAGAATGTGTTTATCATTAATCATCATATATATGAATTTATCATTAACCAAAACTTCAATTTGCATTATGAAATTATTAGATCTTTTTCATTCAGAGTCCTGATAATATAAATTATTTTAATTCACTTTATATCACTATAAAATTATAAAATTAAAAAATTAAAACCACCAAATAAAAATAATCGTAAAACGCGTTTGCAAGAACTTTTAAATTTCGTATATTTAAGTTTTGAATTACCACCTTAACAAATTAGCAATTTTTATATCTTTGGTACATTTTTTTATTTCTAAATGGTATGATGGTGACTTCTTAATCTTTTTTTCTGTGACGCTAATTTCTAAAAACAAGAACTTATCAATTTGTAACCGGCGCATCCACATGCTTTATATGAATGTAAACTCAAATTGTGTTTGCAAAACGCTAATCCTGCTCCTTTACAAACTTAGTTTAAAAAACCTAAATTGAATAACTCCATGATTTATAGCCTTTTAAATTAATTAATTAATTTGAATTTAATTTTTAATTCAGTGTTTGAAATGAAATGTTAAAACATTTAATTAAAATTAAATATAAAATCCAATATGATTAATCATAAAATAAATGTCGACTAATGTTATTACAAAACTTTAAATCAAGTAAGTTACATATTTTCTTTCACATTTAAAGCGGACTTTCCGTGAAATAAACATAATTTCATGGAAAACCCACTGAATGTATGAGTAACTTCATATAAAATCAAATAAAAAATCAAACAGATTTCTTAATAAACCTTGCCACTAATTAGAATCAACATAATTTCGAAAAACAGAAATAGACATAGTAAAAGCAAACAGCACCAATAAAATTAGGCATCTTAAGTTTTTAGTTCAGTTATAAAATGAGAGCGAAAGGAAAAAATTGATAACGAAATTTTGTTGCAATGACGAGCATGTGTGGTCATATAAGATGTACGTTGTTTGGTCATGTTACAGCGACTGCCCGCTGTGCTCAGCAGGATAGGCATTATCCTGGCCAGTCCCCTGGTAAGCCATCTAGCAATCCCTCAAGGCCCTTATATATATTATATACATATAAAGATCTTAAGAGAACTTGCCACTGTCAGCCTCTGATATTTTTACACTCACTAATTATGATATTGTTATTATGATTCTCTAATTATCCCTTTAATATGAATATACGCTCCGTTGATTATAGCGCTGGCGTATCTTCGTATTATGTTTGACTAACGAATTGCCCCTAACTTTTTTATTCACGGATACGATGACACCCCCTTCCAAGCACAGCGAGCTTTGCATGAGCATGTGGATCCTGAATTGACCTTTTACATGTCCAAATTTAAATTCGCGCATGAGATTTACTTAATTGACGAGCTAAATTGAATTCTTTCATTGTTTCTAATTGGATTCGACATTAAATTCAGAGAAATTCGATGACTTTTTGTTAAATTGAATTTGGCATGTCTTATTTTTTTTATCAACGGGTAAGTGTTTCCTGTACATAATCCTGCATGTAGCATGTTGCCTGTTTTAAAAATTCTTCTTGTTAATGGTTGCTTCAAGTTTGTTCGACAAACAAAATTGAAAATTTCTACACTGCACTAATTCAAATTTTAACCAAAAGCTAATTTTAATAATTGATTATTTTATTTCTTTAATAAAATTAAAACAAAACAATTAAAATTTTCAAATTAAAAGAACCCTTTTCTTTTGTTTTTATTTCCTCTAATTTTTAAAGTCTTTATTATTTATTTGACTAATTATTGAAAACCGACGTGGTGTACTGCTTACAAATCAAAATTAAAAAAAGAAATTGATAAAAAACAAAAGGAAATTTCTGCAGGATTCGATCGAGCAGGAATTTTACTCGGCGTACTGCGGCGAAACGCCCACTTTCCCAAGAGACCCACCGAATCTATCTAGCTTCGTAAGTCTCAAGTTTTCGCGACACCGTCAACAGGGTGAAAGCTGCTGAACAAATTGACAAGCTAACAAAGAGATGCGCACTTACTTCTTGGGAATGTTTACACTTTCAATTTGCTGTAACTCGAACCTCAATAACAAAATTGTTGATATCTAACCGCTCGAAATGACATCGGACCGATTACTAACTCCGACTGATTGGATTCGCTCAAAACGCAAAATTTCCAAATGCAGACGAAACTTTCCGAGTTTGTAATTTGTTTTATAATCAAACTTGATTGATTTCCTGCTTCTTTTGTTTGGTTCCTTGGTTTTGTTCAAAAGCTTTTGATAATTTTTTTCAAAACAAAAAAAAGTGAGGAAGTGCGAGACAAACATTGAGTACCTCTTTTAATCGATTATTGTTAGTGTGATTGATAACTAAATAATTATTACATAACGATTTGCTTGCGACTTGACGATACCATTGATTAATTGGGCTTTTCGCTTCGTTTGACTTTTCTGTTCTGCAGAGCGACAAGAAACGCGACTCGGGGAATGTGGCCAACGAGATCGTTTCGTGTGCGACTTGTGGACCAAATCCTTGTACTCATTCAGCGAATAATGGATGTGCGGAGGTAATGTTTGTGTTTTCTCTGTTTGGTGTTTTGCTTTATGTGATATCTAACCTGACCTCACCCAACTTTACTTTCCTTGACTCTACCCTAATGGATTTTATGAGAGACGAGAGTGTTGCTTTGAAATGTGTTGTAAGAATCCTTAAATCTCGGTGTTCTAGTTGCAAAAAGACACCAAACTAGCAAAAAGGTCTAACCTGGAGTAGTCTTGCATATTGCAGGTGCGGAAGAAAGAGCCGCCTCACCCCATTCGCGTGGCGAAAACAATTGACGTGATTGCACGCATCACGTTCCCGAGCGCGTTTGCTGTTTTCTTGATCTTCTTCTTCTATCATTACAACAGCTTCACAAATGTCTATGGCAACGATGGGAACTAATCACCGGACGACACCAGCACTTTTCCAAGAGTTGTTTGTTTCATTGACTTTGAACCGAGACACTCGTTTAGCAGTGAATCACCCTATGATTTTGTACGTTGTTTCTTACTTGAGTAAGGGTTACTTAAGTAAGGGTTTATTGTTGACACGATGGAATTGAAGTGGATTGAAGCGACCAATCAACGCAATTACGATAATTGGACTTTCAAACATATCATCACACACGAGTCGATTATTATTATCAGGCGCACGATGAGGATATGTTATGAAGCTTATCAAACTGGCAACTGGTGTGTTTGTGTATCTACGACATGTTTCATTGATACAATGCCTTAATTGATTATGGTAATGAGCCACTGACGATGGATATTCATTAACGTTGTGTTTGGTTGCGTTGCCAAAGTTTTACCAAAGCAAACATTTCTTTGTTTTATTGTTAAACTATTTGTTGTTCTTTTCAATATATATTATATTATTATAAATTAAGTCTATTAGAATTAAATTCCAACCAAGTTGGACTCAACTGAACAGAGCTAACGGGCTTTATCACTCACTTGTACTGTAAATAGCATTATAATATTTACTAAATTACTAAAGATAGAAACTAACTAGACGAGTAATTACCTTATATTGATAATCACACGATTACTCTTTGGTTACTTTACTTGCTTTCCAATAAAATTAAGAAAAATGAAATAAAAAGATTACCGGCCATTAAAGTACCTTAAATTATAAATTTCGACCACGAAAAGATATTTTAATTAAACTCTTATTGAAACAATGCTACAAAATGCTTTAACTAATTAACAACATTACTAACGTAAGTAACACAAGAGAAATTCCATATTTTCTTATTTGAGTAAAACGCACCAATCATTGCGCCTTGTCATGCTATACTAAAACTTACTAAAAACTATAAGCTTAAGTTATCAAGAAATTTCCTATTTCTAACACAATGGTTATTATTACTTTATTAATATTAATATGTGTATAATAACATAATATTTATTAGCTAAACTTCACAACTAAAATCTATAAATGAAACTAACTATTTTTTACAAGATATTCTTGAACAAATGCCTTTTAGCTTTTCTAAAAATTACAAACCAAAAACAAAGAGTGCTTAATTGTGATTTGATGGAGAGATTTGGGAGGAGATCAAACAGCAAGAGAGTTAAAGATTCAACATTGATATAACGTTAATTTACTAAAATTATTTCTAATTAAAAAAATATATAAATTATTTGTCAATGAAATGAAAAATTACCATCAATTAAACGTAGCATTGCCCCAATCATTTAATTTTTCGTCGTCTTTATCAAAACTGATTTCTGCACAAGTTAGCATTAAGTAAATAAATGTCTACATTTCAGCGAACTAAAGAAAAATTCGAAAGGAAAGAAAATGAACAAGTTAATAAGTGCATTATAAATATTTATATATACACATAATGTAAACATATACATACATTTTCAAGAAACAAATATTTAAGAAAGAATGAGAGAAAACTTCTTGTGATAAAATAAAATAACTAATGAAGCGCTGATGACAGAAGCCGATTGATTCGATTGCGATCCTATACGTAAAACGCGCGAATAGTGCTAGAGCTAGTGGCTATACACGAGAGCAATCGATTGTATTACGTTTTGTCATAATGTTAATCATATATGTATATGATTATTATTATTAGAATTAATAACATGCATTCGTATTGATACCAATTCACTATATGGATATGAACACTAGGGGTAACTAATGAAAATTATTTCATCAATTGGGATTAAGACCAAGTCTTTGCAGATCATGATCCAACTGCCGACTAACAATTTATCTAATAAGGAAGGTATCTAAATATTGTAAATGTATTTTACTATCTATAAATTTGAATATTCGATAACTAATTCTTTTATCCCAATCAAGGACATTGGCATGGTTTTCTATGCTAATTGATGAAAAGAAGTTTTCAATTGTCGGACCCTTTAGATTTAATGATATTATCATTAAGGATGTATTTATAAGGAATATTTGATATAAATAAGTAAAGGGTATTCAATATTATTATCATTACTAATCAAAGTCTTTGATAATGGTCATTAGAAACGATGAGTAACGAGTTATTATATACAACAAAATTTTAGGTTTTGTAACAACAACGTACGTAATTAATTTATGAATTTATAACTTTTATTGTGATTTATATAGTTTTTATCACTTTATTAATTGCTATTAGATTACTGCAATTTCTTTTTGAATAGCGACCGTTATTAAATTACTGAACATAGTTTAATTAAATATAATTAAAATACTTGTACATTAATAAGTGTCCCATATTTTTTACTAATTAAATTCAGATATTAAATAACTTTAAAAATTTAAGTATAAATAGACATGTAAGGGAATTATTTATATAAAGAAAGCAAAATAGGGCACCAACTTTATTACCAATTGTTATTAATATTATAAATATATAAACTATGAATAGATTTTATTATGTATTGAGATACGTTAAACTTTTATGAATTGTTTATTAGCCTAAGATAGAAAGAAGATTTTTATTGACTTCGTTAATAATTCAAAGAGAGAGTTTTTGATCGTTTTAACTTTTGCGGCATTGTGCTTGAATGTTGGCCAATTAATATAACACGAAGTTTGTTATTTAATTTCTAGTTAATCATTTGGTGAAATAGCTTTAATAAGAATTTAAGAAAAGTACTCGTTTTAGCAATTCCTTTGTTAAAGAAATTTTTTAGCAGATTTGTTTATCTTATTTATTTTAAATGGCTGAAATTAAATGTTATTTGTAAGGTAATAATAGTTTTTCCTATTTTTATACATATTTGCTGCATTCGTTATTTTACTACAGCCTTTAATGTCAATTTATTATTGATTTTCTTTATTAACTTTCCGTAATAAATTCGTTTATACTGATTTTTTAATAACGTTGTTTTGCTACGTTAATAATTTTCTGTAATACTCTTTAAATATTGTTACTTTCTATCTGATTTGTTGCAAAAAAAGACATTCAAACGATTCAAGCAAATTAGTCTCCGTCTATATAACATAGAATTATTACACTTTTTGTGTTTTCGTCATTCGTTTTCTTCAGTATAAATTTCAGTAATAAATCGGATAAATAAAAACAGTAATAAAATAACGAATGCAGCTATTATAAAATATTATTAAAATATAAAATATTATTAACTTTCAGAGCTTGCATATAAAGAATATATAAAATTTATAAAAAGGCTGTTAATATCAAAAGTATGAAAAATTATATAAAACACACGAAATGACTATTTCCGACTTATAGCATTGAACAATCGCTGTGCTTAATTCCAATGATCACGAGTTGGGAATACACGACCACATCATTTCCATACTTGTAATACCCATATCCAATGCATTTTAAAATATTTAAATATAAATATAGTGTATTTAACTTTATAAATTTTCATAAAATAGATTGAATATAAATCATTTCTTTAACAAAGTGAATAAATGCTAATTGTAATTGTATAGTTGCAAAAACGAGGAAAATGTAACTCCCTGTGATTGTTTCATTCGACTTTAATGTAAATTGTACATTCTATCGGATATTTACTTAGATACTTTTTAACTAACTAAATAGTTTAATATATACATAATTAGAATATCCGAGTTTAACGGCGTATTTATCTCATTAAATTTTCTTATTTATAGGTGTTACTGAATAAAAAATATTTGCCTATTATTACTTAATGTAATGCATACACAACCAAATTATTAATGAAATAATCTCATAGAATTATAATTATAAATATATAAACCAATTAATCTTGCATATTATATTTATATAGTTTAATAGTTTTATTATTACAATGAATTTATTTACTGTGGTAAACATTACTTAATTAAAAAATTAAGAAATATATTTATATTCTATAAATAAAGCATACTTATATATAGAAACATATTAATTATATAAAAATACGCTGATAGCTGATTGCGGTGCAAATTTTACTACTTGGATAGTTTATTAACGTGTTACTAATACATAGAGTGTTTTATTGAATTTATCTTAAAGTACATAATATGTCTTTATCTGTAAGTACACATTTGTCAAAAGTAAATTAAATAAAAGCTAAGCTAACTAAACCTGTAAGAACGCTTGCGAATGCGACATTAATTATTCTAAATCGAGTCTCTATTTCTATTGCAATTTCCATTTCAACAATTGCCAAATTAAATTTTCAAATAATTACAACAAAATAATTTCAATATAGAAACTCAATAGAACCTTCCTCTATTATTTCAGCTGATAGCTTTTTGGATTTGTTTATACTATAATAATTCTTATAAAATATAATTAAAAAATATCAATATCTGGAAATTTAATTGATTATATACATACATCCAATTTGGCATTAATATATAAAAATAATAAATGTGTGAAATTGTAATTACGAGTCATTATATCTTGATTTTCACTGCCATGCCATATATTAGATTCTCATGATATATAAATAGATTATATAAACAATTCTTTGTATTTAAATTTATACATTTTATCTTGTTTCGTTATAAAATAATAAGCTAAGATTACTACCAAAATGTATATGAATCAATAAGCAAAATTACATGTTAACTTATTTCTCCTTTTCACAAACATCTAATTTGTATTTAATTGTTTTTAATTCATGGCAACTATAATATTAAAAAGAAAAGACAATTTAAGACTTTTTGTGAAGAAAACATCTTGATAGTATTAAACCTATAACATTTGTAAATATTTGTCGATTAATAAAAATACAAATACACATCTATTAAATTACTTAATAGAAAAAAAATAGAACCAAATTAAATAAGAAGAAATCAAACGCATGAAAAGCTCATTAAAAGCAGCTGTAATACTAACAAATGAAAGCGACATTACATATACGCATAATATTTATTGTAAAATGTAATTAATTTAATACTATATCAATTACTTAATTAATTTTAATAATGTTCCCTTTACTCTTCGTGAATTCTTAAAATTTTCATATTAATTGGGGGAAACATTATAAAAAATCTGTTAATTAAATGTGAAACGAAATGAGGAAGTAAACTAAAAGGAACAGAAAATAGCAAGGAAGTATAGAATATTTACTAAAGTAAAAAAGGAGCGTTGTATATATAATTAATACAAAGAAGTGAGTGATTAATTGATGAGGTAACTTTTGCTAATTTTTTATTCGAAAATGAGAGAATGAAACAAGCAGAAAAACATGCTCAAAATTGATTGAATTAGATTCATATCAATTAATTAAATGTTGGCTAAGTAATTAATTGAGAGTTAAAGAAATAATAAGATTTTTAATTAGCAGGCAATTACGAAAATAATTAAATTGCAAAGCTATTTAACTAATTAAAGAAGCAGTCTAAAGCATTTGTTTGTATCGATTCTTTATCTAAGTATGTCTAGGAGAATAATATTTAAATGACTTTAATATAATTAATATTAATTGGTTTATTGAAACATTATTGTCATTGGGATATTTAAAAAGAATACAAAACTTAAGTTAACTTAAGTAAGAATAACAGAATATGATAAACAAATTGTGTACATACATCGAATTTATTATTAAATATCCAACATAAATCAAATTAAATTTAAACTATTGATATAAAACAGTATAACATTCATGAAAAAGTATATAATAATTATATACATATACGTGTATGTATGACAAAATTATTGTAGAGACTTATTATAATAATTAAATTACTCAATCAACAATGTTAATATGTATGTTTTGATCTGTTAATAAATACTCAATCTAATATAATTCACTGTTAACATTTTTTCATTTCTAATAAAATTATTATTTCTTTTAATGAATACAAGGTTTTTTACTTCTTTATAAAATCAAAAATTTATTGAAGTAATATATAAGTTGCCTATAAGTAATATTACATATTTAGGTTTTCAGTTGTGGTTTTGTGATTTAAATTATTTAATTATCATAATAATATTATTTCGAATATTAACATTGAAGAAATGTTAATATTTTAGACCTATACCAAATTAGTAATGAGAATTCCCTGAAAAAATTGATTACCATCCGATCGCCGAGACTTGAACTCGGGTCTTCGCATAATAATATTATAATATATATTTATTTTAACATAATTGAATAATAACAGTGAAAGTGACTAATATCTCTTTTGTCTTCTTGTGTAATATTGAATTTGCATCGTTTACATATTCCAAAAAATTCTTTAGGTAAAGAAATTATTCTTTTGTTTCTTGTAAATTTTTGTAATATTTTATCAATAATTTTTCTATTTCTCTTTGTATATTTAACGTAATCATTTGTTTGTTTCAATATATTGCTAGTTGAATTTAAACATTCCTTTTTCCTTTATTTTTTCGAAGCAATTGCGTTTGTCGACGCCAATTGTATACATTATAATTATAAATAATTTTACGCCTCAAAGGCGCGCCAAAAGTTCGCATTAAACTTTAAATCGAATAGCAATTACTTTTGCGTTTTTAAGATCAACAGAAACATGGCCAGTTCACAATTATTTTGATGTACCACTTCTTAAGGATGCATGTAAGTTAATATTTAATTTTAGATGAGGCCTGTAAGGAGTATTTATAATGCCTGTAACATCATGCTTATCAATGCACAAAATATTTCTTGCAATATCTAAGGCTAAGTCAAGATCTGTATAATAATGTAGCATATACTAAACTCTAAGGAATTTGAGAATAAATAATATACTATAATATCAAAGTAGGTAATCTTGTAATTTGTTAAAATTGAGATTTTCTAAAAATGTCTGATGGTGCCTGAGGATTTCTCTATCTTCAGATACAGTTAAGAATCTGCCTTGTTCGTAATGGCTTTCTAATAACCTTTTATAAATGCCCCTTAAGACATAATATGTATCTATTATACCATGTCTCGCACATGCACTATTGTTATATTAACAAAAATTAATTTAATTTAATACAACATATCACAAGACATCTAAAAAGTACCTTTCAACTGCTAGCCCGGTTAATTGTTGACAAATTAAAGCTTAATTATTATCTAATATAATCATACACCAGAAGAAAGAGTATAAATTCTTCATTCTAATAAGCATAATTTCACCCTTGTTAGACTTTCACAGAGGGTAAATATTGGGTGTTCAAGTTTTCAATAAAATTTCGTAACTTTTCTGCTATAAACCAAAATTTATTTCTTCAAAACAAATTGACTCATTTAAACAACTTATACCTCAAAAGTCATCAAATCTACTTTTTAAATAGTGCCAGAAAACTTTGAAAAAGTGACTGGAAAGGGGTTGTTTTTAATTTCAAAGATGGAGATCTAAAACTGAGATATTTTAGCTTAGTTTAGAAAATTATAGCTCGCGAAATGATTAAGATATTTGGTTCGTTCTGGAATCAGACGATAGAGAATTTAATCACCTTTCCAATGAATATTTAAAATCTTTAGATTATCAATTAGAAGGGGTGGAAACCACCCCTAGAGTAACAGTTTTGCTTGTTTAGACATAAGTCGGTTACTAATTAAGCTACAACTTTCATTATAAGCTCAAACGATGCGTGGATAAATGCTCTCGATGACGCGATCAAAAGTTTTGGACTGCCGCCACCAGGGAAGCGGCAATTCGGCCGGAAATAAAATTTACATTTTTCTTTCGCCCGTAACTTCTAAACTTGTTAATCAATTTCAAAACTTCTTTTTCCACTGGAAAGAACTCCAAAAAAAGTTTAAAATGAGTGGTGAAACGACTCCTCTACGACCCTGCTAAAGAATGAAAATAGAAGTGCCAAAGGAAAAATTTTCTTATTTTTTTCGATAAAAATTCTGTTAGCAGCTAATCTTCAAGAATTTGACCCGTTGATTCCAAATCTGAAATTAGATTTTTTGTAGCCCTTTTAGTTTCCGAGATATGAATTTTCGAAATTTATGGCAATTTTGAATTTTTGATCGGCTTATTTTTGATAATAGACATTTTAGGGATAGTGTATCTTATAGATCTCGACCCGCTGATTCCAAATCTGTTTTTCGATTTATTCTAGCTCTTCTAATTTCCGAGAGATGAATTTTAAAAATGTAATTGTATTTTGCATTTGTGTGCGTGTTCGCCCTCAAATTTTTGTCGGCGAGTTTCACCGAGCCACTTTTGTCTGCGAGATTCAAAATGAACGACAATACATATGCAATTTTCAGTCACACGTACATGAAAAATTAAAATTATTTTTATTTCAACGAAAAATTTTTACAGTTGGCAGCGCTGAAAAATTTTTGAATCTTGGTCAGTCTCGGTGAAACTCGCTGACAAAAGTTTTTACAGTTGGCAGTGCTGAAAAGTTTTTGAATCTCGTATACAAAAGTGCTTCGATGAAACTCGCCGACAAAAATTTGAGGCCGCGCACACACAATATGCAAAATACCCTTAAAACTTAAAAATTTATTTCTCGGAAACTAAAAGAGCTAGAAAATATCAAAAAACAGATTTGGAATCAGCGAGTTAAGATCTACAAGATAAGCTATTCCTAAAATGTCTATTATCAAAAATATGCCGAACAGAAATTTAAAATTGCCAAAAATTTCAAAAATTCATATCTTCAAAAATAAAAGATCTACAAAAAATCTGAAGACCAATTTGGAATCAGCGGATCGAGATTTTTAAGATGTTCTACTCTTAGAATTTTTATCGGCAAAAATAAGCAAAATTTTTATTTTGCAACCGTATTTTCATTCCTTAGGAGGGTAGCAGAGACCTTTAAACCATTCATTTTAAAAATCTTTTTGAGTTCTTTTCAATGGAAAAAGAATTTTTCAAATCGATTGATAAGTTTAGAAGTTACGGAGAAAAGAAAAATTTAAATTTTACTTGCGGCCGAATTGCCGCTCCTTTGTGGGAGGCAGACTAAAACCTTTGATTGCGCCATTGAGACCATTTATCTACGCATCGTTTGAGCTTAAAATCAAGATTCTAGCTTAATAAGTAACCGAATTATGCATAAACAAGCAAACAAAATACTCTTAGGGTAGTTTACACCCCTTAAAATTAATTATCAAGGGATT
>JASKGN010010766.1:0-12195 GCA_030556245.1 Falagria sp. GC000072 | reverse complement strand
CCGTGGCGGTGACAAACGTTGTCATGACGATTCAGTGATATAACAATGGGTCACCCCAGACAACCGCTAAAATATGTCGATCGCATCGGTCGAGTTGCATCAGTGGGAAAGCTGCCTACTATTACAATCGTTTCCGTTAGTTTCTGACCACCCTGTATATTATATCAACTATATGAGAACTATTAGGTTTCCTGGTTTACTTTTTATTTGTTTTAATTAAAAGGAAAACTTCAATAGTTGGATCCACATTCACATAACCCCAACATTTGTTTAAATATAAGATCCCTAATTTTACTATTTTTGCAATGATTTAATGGTTTAGAATTACCAGATTACCTACTCAATTACAATGAAATTAAATTGTCTCTACTTATTGAGTTAATGCAGATAAAATCTGACTGCAAATTTTGAAATAGTAAAAATTAATTAATAAATTTATTTTTGTTTTACGTCTTCTTTAAGTTTCATGGTATTTTTTTCTGTATATTTGATCAATTGATTATATGTGTATGGTTTAAATACATGTACCAAACACAAATACTGAAACAGTCAATAGATAAATATGAAACAATTGTAAGAAATTAGAAAAATCCTGAGTAAGAACAAAAAAGGTTTTTAATACAAATTGATTTGTGGTTGATGTGAATGAAATTTATATATCAAATTACTCATTTATATTACTTATTTAATTATACATCTTTTGTAGTAATGATATGAATTATTTCCTAATTAGATACTTGTACCCGTTTTCAGTAAATACAACCTAACTTATCCTTTTCTCTAATGATGCAATAATTACTTGTATATTAACACTTGTAGCTTTTTACATTTACTTAAAGTTGAAAATTGATTAAAGACCAAACTCCCTCTACAATAACAGTGTTTTAACAATTGACGAACATTTACTAATTACGGACATGAACACATATTGCATCGATCCAGCGATGCATTATCGTTTATAGTTTCATTCTGAAAAACATTTAATTAATTAAATATAAAGTAATCATAAAGAAAATGTAAAAGTTAAAGTAGAAGGAAATAATAGGAACAGAAATCGCTTAATAAACATTTATATATATACACACAATGATTCAGTTTTAAATAAAACAGACTTTATAATAATAAACGAAAACAAAATATGCAATAATGTACATGTAACAATTATAATGTTGTACTCTTAGTTTCTTCATTATCTTAAACATCATTAATAGTAGTATATAACTTGTTGAGAACAAAAATAGGAGAATCATTATTTAAAAAAATGTTCATTACATTTTTTACAGGTTATATGTATCATACCAAATTGTACATATATAACTCAACTATAAATTTCATCAAAATCTCAAAAGATTTTTAACTCAACAAATATCCTTGTGATAGCCGTATCACAATTACAAGTTTAATAAAGTAATAATTACAGATAATATAATTACTAAAAAGGCCACTTAAAAAGCAGATTGGTGTTAAAATTGCACTATACCATTCAAAATCAATAATAAATAACTACATGTAAACAACACCCTTTTGTGTCAATCATATATGGTTGTTTTGCAATAGTTTGTTTGGCAATTATCAAACATCATCTCAAAAACGGTAAACATGAACCTTTTTTATAATATTTATCTTAATATACGTTTTCAGTTTAAACATTTTCACTAAAATATTATTCTATCAATTATTTATATGTACTTAGATGTACCATTTTCAAATTAATTATATCAACTATATCACATTTAAGTTTTTAATCTTATATTTTCGTTTGTTATGTCTTATTTTTACTTCAAAGAGATAAAACATCATTTAAAGTTAAGTTCCTAAACATAGTTAGTGACTCATTTATTGGGAATATGTCTAGCATAAATTATTTGATTTTAACGTTGAAGTACTTCAATATTAAAATTAGTGTGTACTTGTGTCCCATGTTGTTTTGTGTATTAAGCGCGTTTCAGTCTTGGATGGATCTCCGTGATCTCCAAATATGAGAATTATCAATAATCAACTCGCGAATTCTATGTAAATTACTAACTAACAGTTGTATCGGAACCTAGGTACTCAATGGGTTTTGTTTCATTCAATTGATTTAATTTGCTCGGATCATTACTAAAGATTCGTCTTGCCAAAGTCTGAAATGAATAAAATCACAAAATCTATAAATAAAACAAACGCAATACATTTGTTTAAAATAGCTTACCTTTAAACTATCAAGACATTGTTCGCCATCAGCTGTATTAATTTCAGTAAGTAAACTATTAGATCGTTCTAATTCGGCATAAAGACCAAACGGTATCTTCGAGAGACATTCCAATTTCAATATGTGCATTTTCGAGCGTAGGTGTTTTGCTAAATGGCCGTGAATGCGAAACGCAATACTACAATCAATGCACTTGAACGGTCTCGGCTCCAAAGACGATAGAGCAGGAGATGACGATAACTACAGAAGTAAGTAAATGGATATTAAACACATTATGTTATTGCGATTATGTGGCGATTGCTATTACCTTATTATGGTGACCAGCACTTCGTTCGTGTTTCTGTAGATGTCCTTTCGTGCGAAAACTGACTGAGCACGATTCGCATCTGTATGGGCGTTCTAAGTAGTGAATATTCATGTGTAGGCGCAACTGCGAAGGTTTATTAAACGTCTTGTTGCAAATCGTGCAGTTTTTGTTCTCTTCCGATTTGACAATCAGGTCGCTTTTAGCTACAACGCTCGTAGGTACTCCGAACGATTTCTCTTCAGTCTTCAGGTTTTCGTTTTTAGTGGCTAATTTTAGGAATTCCGTGGCAACATTCTTTGCAACAGAATTTTTCTCTAATTTTTCTTGTTTCGTGGCGATATCCGCTAACGTTTCCATGGCACTATTATCATATTCACGTAATTTTATTAAATCTAAAACAATAGGATTATAACAGTTATATACAAAATCATGAAATAAGTTCATATATAAAGATAAGTTCAGTTTAATATAACTGATTAACGTAAAAATCAACTTAACACTTACTTTGTACTAAATTCTTTGATGTTTGAATGACATAATGATCTATTGGACCTTTCTCGTCATTATTAAGTATTCGATTATTATTATGCGCATGTTTATGAACAACTTTGTCATTGTATTCTATTGCATTGTTTATTTTTTCCGTAACTGATAAATCCATAGCTTCTGAATCATTAATAACAACTTTATAATTACTGTGTAATCCTTCTGATAATTTCCGTTTGCGTTCATCCAATACTGTCTTTTGCTGAACTGCCGTGTGTTCAAGTGGGGGTGATATTTGCTTGGGTGCTGGTTGGAAATGTTCCTTCGGTTTAGCAACCACTGGCGCCGGTTTGCTTTGTGGATTGTAACGCTTTATTACATTGAAATTAATGATATTCCGTTCGGGCGACTGATCATTTGTTATCGCTTCACTAGCAATTGATTGTGGTGCTTCTTCACTGGCAGTGTTTTGCGTCCTACTATACGGATACGTTAATGGTCTGGATTCCCGCACTTGTTGCACTATGCTATTAGTTTCTTTCGATATGCTGTCAGTTGTAGATCCGACTAGCTTCAGTGGACTTAAGGAAATTTGATCGAGGATTTTGTTTTTGGCATAATTAGATTTTGACACATGTACTAATTGTTCGTCATTTATAAAACTGCAGTTGGTCGTTTCCGATGGCGATGGACTTTGAAGTTCTTTTGATGAATTAATTTTTTGTGATAAAGATAGCAGACCATATGCTGCTTCATGTTCCTGGTTTCTGGTAGATGACTCATCTAAAAATACACAATTGATTAGTCTTTCATAAATGAAACAAAAAAATATAGGGAAGAAATAAGTAATTGTTAGAAACGAATGTATATATGATGAAAATGCACCAATCATAAAACAATACGACCGCGTAATAAATTATTATTTTATTATTAGAGAAATTCTTACCACTGCTATCCATTCCACTATCATCCGAATCCGATTCAGAAAAGTGTGAGCTACCACTCAACTGAACGGATTTGTCAGTTTCGCTTGTCCCAGAAGCGTGGTAGTTTTGATTGTGCGCTTTGCTCTTCATATGTTTTGTTAGGTTGCCCTTAGTTTTGAAACTAAAAAATGATATACTATGATTGGATCTATTGTTTTTTTTTTATCTACGCCATATTAATCTTAATTAATAATCCAATAAAGAATTACCTAAAGTTGCATTGTTTGCATGTATACGGCCGGATGTTTGAATGTGTTCGAATATGCTTTCTTAACATGGACGGTTTTTTGCAACGTATTCCACATTGGTCACATACAAAGCGACCTCGGCCTATAACAAAATACCCTGATTCAATACATCATTATAGAATATTTTATGAAGCTAATAACCCTTGTGTCTTTAAATCATAATTTCAGAATCTATTAAATTCAAAATATGACAAACAACAAGAAAATAGTAATTATGCGAACGACGACACCGGCAAACAATTGACATTTCATATTACTACGAGCAACAAGTATGTTTTCAACCATTTCTAATGTGTACAATGAATAATTAATGTACCTTCGAGTGTTACCTAGCGGAGTATTGCATTTATAATGCTGACATTACGATCTCATAAGTATTCAATGACACGAGGATCATGAACACAGAGCGCGGCGCATTATTTTTTTGATTGGTGCAAGACGCATTAGATAAATGAATTTTTTTTTAAATATACAACGTTTAATGTAAGAATGTTGTTGTATTAATGAAAGGAAGTTGCTTAAGTACCAAATATTTATGCATAATATTAAAAAGTTTTTTATATTAACAATGTGGGTAATTTCAATATGCTTTTGTTTTATTATTTCCGTTTAAATCCCATTGATGTCAAAATGTAAAACTGGATACATAGTTCATATAACTCTTAATAATTTAATTGTATCTACCTGAAAATGTGTCATAACCGCATGATTTTTTTCAATTTGTACAAATATCATGACATTTTGAATTGAACATGTATATAAAAATTAATGAAAAAGGCTATTGGCAAGCATGACGGTTTCAAGCATCTTTGTTATTACTGTATGATCAATGAACACGCGAAATACTATTATAGAAATGACTCACCTCTTCCTCTGACATATGTGTAGTCCTCGTGAGATTCATAGCCGCCTAAAATTGTTTTACTAGGTACATTCGTTGCATCTTCCTTCTTATTGTTCACTTCATCAGGTATGAACTAGAATTCAATGTTGGAACCATTAGCAACAATATGTTAAAGTAACTTATTATATTTACCTTATAATTGGAATCAACAACAATATCCGCCTTGTATTTACCCGCTATCGCAAAACTCCCATTCCTTTGCCAACTATTGTAATTACTAGCGTATAATTTATCCGTCTTATGATCCTGTTGGCGCCATTCTGAATACATACTGAGCTTTTTGAAGTGTGGTACATAAAAAGGTTGCGTTTTATTCAGGGTGCAATATACAGATCTCGTGGAACATTTTAATCCTAAATAACTAAAATAATTTCCATGTAGAAACTGTTCATTGTATTTCTTATCGCCTCTAGGTGTATCCGGACTTATTAAAATTTGATTGAACATCGTGGGAGTCAATCCATGATGGTGTTTTAATGACGCAGATGAAGGTTTTAATGCAAGACTGTTTGGTCTTGCAAATTTCCTTGGGGCTGTATCAGTGGGTACAGATGGTGGTTCAAAACTTTCAACTTTAACATTAGAACTGGTCGTAGGAGGACTAGGAGTTTCAACTTTCACAGATGGCGGTGTAACTTTGTTCACCTCATCAACCGAAGGTGTAATTTGTATAGTTGGCTTCTGTTTGATAGTTTCAGCATTCACAGGCCCAGGTATGCCAGGAACGTGGCGAATGACTTTCCCATTAACTAACAGATTCATGGGGTTCATTATATCGCCATTGGAAATCGGTTTCGGAGATGATTTATTCTGACTTAGAGCCAACAAAGACGGTTGGGACGTTTCAATAAACTTGGTAGGAGTTGGAATGCCAGGTATGGTTAAATTGAGTTCTTTTAGGTTTGGCGCAAACGATTTGGCAGCATTTTGGCTGAAATCCATAATGTCAGAATACTCGCCGTTGCAACCGTTAACGCTTCTATTTTCAACTTTCTCGCTTGATTTTGAAACAGAATTTTGCTTCTCGTGTTGTACAACAATTCCTCCTGATTGTAACGTATTTCTTATAACCCTATTTTCACTTAGCTTATGATAATCCGATTTGTCTGTTGATTCGCTCTGAGGATATGTATCGTCAATATCATTTTGGTTTCCGGAAGGTGTTACTTTCACTTCGCCACCATAAAGTTTAACCGTTGGTTTGCGAATTTTGTCACAGAATAAATCATATGAGGATATAAAATGATTAGAAATGCTTCCCCGAATATCATCGTCGCAGGAAAATGATTTCGTTTTATCAGATTCGACAAGACGTGTTTTCCCCAGGAAAGGCCCAGGAGATTTCAGAGGAAACATTGACGCAATCTGTGGAATATTATCGAAGGCGTTTTTGTTTTGAGTGAGAATTGAAGCTACATTAACGCTACTGCTGCGACTATAACGAGGACCACCACTTCGACCTTTGCAGGTTTTCATTCTATGTAATTCTAGTTCTGTGAACGTCTTGAAAATCATCTTGCAATGTTCACATTGCAAATTATTATTGGCATACAGATTTTGAAGCAGTAACTCTTTAATGAGACTTTTCTTAGCAGGTTCCGTGGACACTTCGCTCAAACAGCGTTTGCGATTCTTAGTCAAATTTAGCGGTTGGTCATCATTGGTGGTTTTGACAGGATCTAGTGATACAGAATTGTTCGCCGAATGAGTATAAACAAGTGTATGACCTTCAACTGGCGGTATGCGTTGATCAAGCAGCACTTCGCCCTTCGGTACCCACATATTTTTACCACCGTGTTCGTTGTTGGCATCCGATGACTCAAATTGTTTCTCAAGACTGACGGGTTGGCTGTTTTCCTCGTTCTCATTGTAATATAAAGACTTCGTATGGAAGCGCGGCTTATACGGCTTTGTTTTCATGGGAGACTCATCTGTGTTGTTGGCGACTGGCATATCTGCAATCACCGAAGGTCGATCAGCTTGCATCGGAGGTGGTGTGGTTGAGTGCGTATCGATGTCCTGTCCCTTGTTGCCATTCACACGATTAACATGCGTTCGCGACCTGCAGTGTTTGTAGAGATTACTGCGAGTCTTAAAGCTGAAGTTGCAACTTTGGCAAGGATAAGGGCGCTCGTTCGTGTGGGCTCTGATATGTTTTTGCAACACGCTCGGTTTGCTGCATGCCAGATTACAGAACGGACACACATACTTGCCGTTGTTGCTGGCTGCAATTGTAACCACGTTGTTCGTCTCAAAGGTTCGAGACGTCGAAATGTCCTCCTTGCAGACCACATCTTCAACTAATCTATTTACTTTACTATCTTGGTTAATGGAAGACGAGCGAAATAAATGCGTTGGTTCTTTCGGACTACGCTTAATCTTAGCATGGTTTGATATGTCCTCGTCGGATTGTTCGCTGCATGTCGCACTTGACAACTTCCGTGCCACCAGCGCCGTTGCACCGGCAGGTTCTTGTCTATCGTGATGTCTACTGTAATTCACAAACGTGTACGCCGTCTCCGGCCGTTCGCTGAGTTCGGAT
The DNA here is from genome assembly GCA_030556245.1 of Falagria sp. GC000072. Classification (NCBI taxonomy): domain Eukaryota; kingdom Metazoa; phylum Arthropoda; class Insecta; order Coleoptera; family Staphylinidae; genus Falagria; species Falagria sp. GC000072. The sequence continues at coordinate 4,531 of JASKGN010010766.1, read as the reverse complement.
GATATGGAAGACTGTAACGGAGTATTTGTACTATGCCGGAACGGCTGTTGATGCACATGGTTTTCGACGGCGGTAGGCGGCTCGATGCTGGTCTGTTTCTTGAATTTTTTGTGTAAGTATTTGTTAATACTTCCTCCGCCGCTGTCCATTGCGCCGAGGCGAGACTATCTGAAATAGTATACACTATGAGTACACACTCGTCGTCATGACTATTCTGAATCATTTTATTGATAAGTGTAGATATTATATAAAGGCACCAAATTGAAAATATGTGTAAAGTATTCAAGCAGGACTCTTTATAAATATATAGCGCTATGAAAATATTGAAAGTTTGAATTATCTGCTTGCTTTCGTTATTACACGAGTGGCAAACAACATGGGAATATTTTATCGTCTTAAATTTAAATATGGTGAGTCATTAGAGATTGTTGATAAGAGCTGATAAACAAATGTAATCTTGTGACATTTAATTTAACATATGTTTTTCTCTTTAAACTTTATTTTAAGATGTAAAGTCATGACTTTATTTTGGAAAATTCTGTACGTTTTGTTTACTTAGGCTGAATGATAAATAATTTATAATGTGCAAAAAACGTAAATAAATAAAGCATTTTTGATGTGTTAAAATGAAATTTATAGATAAGAGAGTGAATAGAATAAAATAAAATAAGTTAGACAAAACTCTTGACCTTTCAAATATCAGATGATGTTTCAGCGAACTTAATTGATTACATCCTCAAAAGATAATAAACCTGAGTAATATATATGTTACAGTCAAAGCTTTAACAACTACAAATGTATAAATTCACGAGTTAATGTAGACATTAACGGATTCTTTTAGCCAAAGTGTTCACTAACCTGAAAATTCAACACCTTGTCAAGTTAATGCATTTATTCCCTAGAGAATGTATTCACACGTCACGAGATATTAGACAATGTATTAATAATTATAACAATAATTTTTTAAGTTAAATAAGATAAATTACTGGGATTTCTATTAACCCGCTGTTAATGTTGAAAAGACAACTAATTAAATTTTTCAAATATATTTTGCTCAAATTAGTTGTTACACGTATTAAAGTCATATGCATTTATAGATTTAATTAACCAAGTCTCTTCTCCCTTAAAATGCTTCGGCCGCATTTTATCAGATATCATTAGTACAATTCCTGGTTACCAAAGTGAGAAAAACATTCTTGGTGTTAGCCCGTTAACCAATGTGCACACACTGCCGATACCTTTTTCGAAGATGCATACATTGACTAGGAAAACTATTCAAAACGTACTTTGTGAATACGTTCACTTAGCAAATCAGTTAATGTATAGACCAACTCGTGAATTTATACATTTAAGCTATGAACGCTTTATCTGTAACATATATATATATTTTATTATAATAGTTCTTCCACAAGCAAATTTATGTAAAATGTCTATTACATTCTTCTAATTCAATATTAAATATTATTTTTTCTTGGGAATTCTGTAATAGTTTCTAGAATTATAAGTGGGAGGTGTAAAGCATGTGTTTCCATATAAAGTGAACATTGTGAATCATACAGATTAAGTCATTGAAAACACGTTTTCTTTTTATTTATTATAAAATTGATTTAAACTAAATTAAACTACATATCAAATTTGTAATCATTACAAATCCAAAAACACCAAGGACATATTCTCTTATCAATTACTATCATACTGGAAGTTCAAACCTCAACTTGTTTTGAGAAAATCCAAAAATGTTCTATTTTATTTGTGGAAAAGATAATACAACTTATCTATTGTTATCTTTTACCATCAAAGCATTCAACTTTTAAAAACAAGTGTGAAACAATACTATAAAATAATAGTACATATTTAGAATGATAACAAAATTATAAAATGTTACTTTTATTTCTAGCCAACAAAATTATAATTTTATGCGATTATATGTATTAAAATTGTAAGTACAACGGATGTCGTTGTAATTATTAACTGACTCAATAATTTATTGATAAGGCTTGTCAAGTTATCATTTTAAACAAATGTCTGCGTAACAAACATGCACTCGAAAAGAATACTTATTATTGTGATACCTGCAACTAAAAGAAAAGTAAAAACAAAAAGATTTAATTACATTTTAGAAATCGTTTTTTTTTAACGAAAGTGACATTAACTAATATCAGCGAATAATAAAAAGTGGTAGGTAGTAGTATGTTGTAATTCAATGCAAAAAAGGACAGACAATCCTCAAATTCGTGGAATTTATGAGTAATCCAATACTTAACTTTGAATTATGTTATTCAAGGCAATGGTAAAGACCGTCATATTCCCGGAAGTGATAACATTCACGGTGATTCCAACTCTAAACTTATATAAAAAAGCAGGTATAATGAAAACAAACAAAACCAAGCAGATAAAATTGTGATGGAAAAGTTTAAGTTTCAATAGTGTTAATAACCTAACCTAACAATCCTAACATATATGTAATGTACTTACAAACATACGACATAATTTCCTCTAAAAGTCATAACAAAGAAGCATATTAAAAACCCTCATATAACCGTTCAGATTATGAGTGCAAGGTGCGTAAAAGCAACCATAACAAACAAGGGGAACGCCACAGACAGCAGGTGTTACACATTTTGGCGCAGGTATCCAGGATGAAAGCGGCACGAATGTGGGTACCATATTACTTGCAAGGCGCAACAGCTTGCACGCCAAGCCACAGTGGAACCTGTTGCGTTCAGTGCGTGGAGTGCATCAAAGGTGCAGAACCAAAATACAACAAATGACGAAAAGCTGCAGTTAACTAACATAGGTAATCGAGAGTGAGCGAGACCGCGCGTAAAGTCAACACAATGCGTTCTCTTCGAAGAAGAAGATTACATGCGCTACCTGCGATTTCCACGAAATTGCCACTGACTTGTCCGTACGTTCCGAGAAATTTGATTTTTTACGACGTTTACATGGAAAACAAACACACACGTCTAGTTTTCCACGGAATCCTTTGGTGCGCGTGTTAGAATACAACAATTGCAACCTACACGATGATTGCGTATCGCGTTAATAACAACCGGTTGATTCATAATTGAAGAAAAAAAGAATGGCCGCAGCGAATTATAGAAAACTACCAACCGCAACAAGTTTTAATTGACTCAATCATCTAGCAATAGCAGTACGTCGATGTGTGAGTGCATATTGTTGAAATTTGTTGATCCTGCAAATTGCGCGTTTTTAATCATACGACGATTTATTCTTATTACGCCGACCTAATTTTTTCGTTGGCCAAACGCGTTCGTTCCCAAGTACGAATGGCGCGCAATGCAATGCAACACGGTTTAAGTCAAACGATGTGCGAAAATAGAATGATGCACAGGACACATTTCATGAAGTTTCAAGTAACTTTAAAGAACATAAATTATGTAGGCAGCTTTTCGAATTATGCTGCAAGTCAAATAATCCAACATTTCATCGATTGCTGCTTATTAGTCATATTAGTTACTTACAAGACCAATTAGCACACTGCGTACGTAATTTGATGTAAATGACAATAGAGCAAGTTCACTGGTACACTAGCAGCGAGCAATTAAAGAATTCCGCAAGCGTGTTAACAGCATTAGAAAGAGCCGACTCTACTTTGATTACCAAAACAAATGTTACAAGTTTGTGACTCATTCACTCACTAATCGTTGCTATGGAAATCGAAAGTTAACAACGTTTTGACAATGTCGTTATCAATGCAATGTAGCAATGTATTTTCATTCATGGGAATCATTTATGAAAATCATGATTGTTTAATTCTATCTAGTAAGTACAGATCTGTATGAATACATACTTACTACACATTCCAGCTGTACCTACGTAATTCGATTACGGAATTGTGTTACGAGCTTATAAGCGAGAACTAGCAGCAAACAGATAGATGGAGAACTTTTGAAAAGTTTTATGTACGAAACTCCGGGTCGGGGCATTGTATGAATTCAAACTAGTCGAGAATCAAAGTTATAGCAAACACAACAACAATTTTCGTTCAATGTAATCATTAATTTTACTCTCTTTTATGACGCACGGAATCACTGATTATGAGGTAACGACGAGTAAGCATTAATTGCTTTTTGTTTTGCTTATTGTTTTAATGAATCTATTTACATAAATTATGATATTAAAATTTCCAGAGAAATTTCTTTAGTTTCTTTAGTAATATGTTATTACATTACTTTGCACCTTTCCTTCATTTTTAACTTTAAAATTTTATAGTTATTATTCCAATAATAATTTTGAAAGAAAATTGTAAGTAAGAAAATGAGTGCATTTATTAATATAAATATATCATTGAATATTTTTTTTAAATATTCGCATTATCTTTCGAGATATTGTATTCCAATTTCAAATAATTACACGAAAACTAATTAAAGTTCAGACTTGAAATTTTGGGGTGCTATACAGAACAATACTATTTGCAACATATCAAAAAATGAATTATTTTTATCCAATAGAAGCTGGGATATAAATTAACAAAGTCGAGTGATCTAAACATATGTGTCAAAATCAG
>JASKGN010010749.1:0-12115 GCA_030556245.1 Falagria sp. GC000072 | reverse complement strand
TTTTGAGGCTTTTCACGTATCAAATCCTTTTCTACACTGTTTAATTAGTTTATAATCCAAATTTGAAGAAAATCCATCGAGCCGTTTGGTCAATACCACTTTAAACACATTTGAGAAAAATAAATTTACCACGTGTTATTGTTAGTTACGACCGTAATTATTTATAAAAACGAACGCGATAATATCAAAATTTATATAAATATCTTCGAATTTTAATAATTTATGCACTCCGAAGTTTAAAATATGTCTTAGATTCTAAATTCGAACTAAAAATTGTAAATTATCAACGCGAAGAATGAATATGTCGTACACATTCACTTGCCGATCGCGAACTGCGAATATACTTTGCTATATAGTCGCGAGGTGCAAAGTTTGCATGTGTTAGTGAGAGCACTTTCACACGTACATGGACGGACAATATTGTATGTTAGATAATCAATTTATATCACTTTCTTCACAAGACAGCGTGGCTATCTGTGTAGAACGATTGTTCTACATTTGGCACACCAATTTATTGCCGGTTCAAATCCTATATTTTGGAAAAATTTACCAAAGAGACTTACGATTTATTATTTTTGACCGAGTATTTTTTTCCCATATTATATTTTATAGAAAATAATATATTATATTTAATAGAAAAAGTCAATATAATTGTACTTTTAATTGTAATAATTTTGCTAAATCAAATTGTATTAAGTTATAAAATGCTAAGGAACAAAGTTTTTCTCAAGTTATTCTAAAGTTTTCTTTTTAAAACTTTTTAATCACGTCTAATCACCTCATTAAACTCCCACCTAGACTCCCACGTGAAATATTTGTGGACATAACCGTACGTATTAAACGTTAAAAACTTCACTTAACAAAAAATCGTTCAACAATTTTAATAACAATGAGTGAAAAAGAAAAGAAAATTCACATTTATTTAGCCAGTGAACGTGTAAATCCAACTGTCTCTTTAAGCCACCGAAATCCACGAATTTACACACCAGGAGAAATAATTACTGAACAAAACGAACTAATGAAGTAAGTAATAAAAATTTTATAAAAAACATGTTATCTTCAATATTTTAATATATAAAATTAATGTTAATAGAGGTCATGGAACTTATGAATCAGAAGGATATTTAAAATCATCTGTAGCTGGCTTAAAAGAAGAAATAAATAAGCTAATTTCAGTGCGACCATTGAAAAGTCGTTATAATGGGGAGATTGGTGATGTTGTTGTTGGCCGAATAACTGAAGTACAACAGAAAAGATGGAAAGTGGAAACAAATTCACGTTTAGATTCAATTTTGTTATTGTCAAGTGTTAATTTACCTGGTGGTGAACTGGTATGTTTTATTTAAAGTCGTAGTACATATAAAATTTACTTACTTGGTTTCTGTTTAGCGAAGAAGATCTGCAGAGGATGAACACATGATGAGGAAATATTTGCAAGAAGGTGACTTAATTAGTGCTGAAGTTCAGAATGTATTTGCTGATGGATCTTTATCATTACACACAAGAAGTTTAAAATATGGAAAGGTTACATTGGTTAAACAATAAAGGAGAACTTTATTAAATAACTATTTAATTTCAGTTGTCTCAGGGAGTTCTATTGAAAGTGTTTCCTGCTTTAATAAAATTAACTAAAACCCGATTTCATAATTTACCTATTGGAGTCAGTATTATATTAGGAAACAATGGCTTCATTTGGATATCGCCACTGATTAATAATGAAGAGGATAATGTTGGTGGTTTCACACAAAATTTAGAACAGGTAGAAAAGTAGTACTATTGTTTAAATTGTGTTAAGTTGATATTAAATGAAATAAATTTTTGTTATAGGTAATACCTAAAGTAGAACGCGAAACAATTGCAAGAGTACGAAATTGTATTCTTGCATTAGTACAAAGTAAATTGATGTTATATGACACCAGTATAATGTATGCCTATGAAGAATCTTTAAAATACAAAGTTGTGGAGCTTCTTTTACCTGAAGTTATGTTGGATGTAGCAATATTAACACAACAAAGAATAAACATTGCTGAAAATAATTGAAATGAATAATTTTGATGTATACTAAAATTAAATTTCTATGTATTGTATTTCTTTAAGAACTGAATAAATTTTATTTGTATAAAATGAAAGATTTGTCGAGTTATTGTTCATTTTAATATCAGTTGAACATGATAAGGCATACAATTTGATGACATAAACCATCGTATTACATAATAATATATACAAAACACAAAATTTCATTAAACTTATCTCAAAATAAATAAAGTACCACTTGTTCATATAAATATTAAATAATATAAAAATATAATCGTAAAAAATCTAAAAAATGTACCAGATCATCGATTTCTTACCGTTACAAACAAATTTCTAAAAATTTAATTAAAACATTTGCTGCATTCGTTGTAATATTACAGACTTTAATCCCAATTTATTTATTAATGATTGTATTTATTAATTTTCCGTAATAAGTTTGTTATTAATGATTTTTTAATAACGTTGTTTTGCTACGTTAATAATTTAAATTTTTTTCTTCAGTATTAATTTCAGTAATAAATCGGATTAATAAAGGCAATAATAAAATAACAAATGCAACAATTTAAAAATAAATTTGACGATAGAGATTTTTAATATCATATTAAGTTGTAACGGTAAGAAAAGGACATAAAAGAGGAAAGAATTAGCCCACCACCAGTATAAAAATCAAGAGATCCTGTCACCGACCCGAAACTAACTTAATTTCATTTAAGCATTTAAATAAATTTATAAACTAATCGTAAACACTCTTGTAATTAGTTATAAAATACTTTTATCTCGATGATTATTATTAATTTGATAATTGAGTCTTTTAAATGTGGGTGCTTCATGTTCGTTTTGTAAACTAATTAAATTGATGTCTCTTATTGAGTTACATTTCAATTTCTGATGCTTGGAATAAAATTGAACTCAATAGAAAGATCATTATTAAAAAATACTGGAATTGATACTTAATATTAATAATTAAATATGTTTATAGCGTTTGTTTGCAAAACGATACAAAGCACCGGAGATTAATCGCATTTGTGCTTCTGACTGATGGTAAATGTTTAAGCTAAATGTTTGCTTGGATTTAACCATTTCTTCATATAATAGCAGAACACAGTGCTAATGTATAATAATACTAATAGGGCACATGTTACTCCTAATGCCAACACTGATGTTTTTGTTGGGCATGGTTCAATGATTGTTACTGTTTTGTCTAAAAACAAAAATTGATTATTTTTTTAAAATTTAATCTTAACTGCTAACTTAAACTATTTAAACTATACCGCGTGCCTTTCAATAAATTGCAAAATAAAATCAAAATTTGTACATACCTTTTGAGAAGTCAGCACTAGAAAAATCACTCTTCAAAAACTCTGATTGTTTCTCATCACCAAAGTCCAACACAAGAATTTCTTGACTCAAAGTCATATCTTCTTCTTTCTCCTCATCTGTAGCATTTAAGGACCTCTTTCTTCTGCCCCAAGATTCTAAACTTTCTCTGCCCCATTCACAAACAGCCTAAAACAAACAAAATTTGTTTTAATTCAGTTCCCTAAAAGATAACAATTAATTTCTTACTGGTTCACAAGGTCCTAAACAATATTTGACATTACACTGGAATATGACACCATAAGATTCAGTAAATCTGAAAGCTTCATAAACTGATTGTAATGCATTTCCATCAGGAGTAAAAGCAGGGAAAATTGTAGGATCAACTGGACATCCTTCATCATCAATAATTTGGAATGTAGATTTAGAATCTTTAGCCATTGCAACACAGCTTCTGGCAAAGATACCATAAGGAGCTAAAACAAACAAAGAACAAATTTAGAAATCTAAATTCCAAAACCAAATTTGCAATTCCACATACTATCTTCTGGAATTTCAATTCTAAATGTAAGCTTATCTCCAATTCTAACAGTTTCAACTTCTCTTGATCGACTGTCCAAAATACGAATCCTTGGTGGAGGAGCTTCCGGTGCAGAAGTAATGCTGATCATTTCTGGATCTCTGTAACCAAAAACAAAAAGCCAACTGTAACCAAAGTTACTTAAGAATAGAAAGAAGAGTAAATATACCTAATAGGCATCATTCCAAAGGTGATGTTCTTGGAGGACATGTCGTACGTGCACTTCACTTTGTAGATCTTATCTGCTTTGGTCATTACGACGCTGTGGTGCTGCAGGACGACGGTATTACTATAGACTCCAATCTGCAATCACAAAACATACATGCGAAGGTCACGGAAGGAACTTACGATTGTCATGATTGTCATTCTGAATCTCTTTTAAAGCAAGAAGAGACTCCTCCAGACCAACTTACCACTGATTGCGTGTTGCAATCTTGTCCGTTCATTGTGAGGTCCAATCTGAAGAGATCGCTGTTGATAACGTCAACGTTGCAAGTCTCTGAACGGCCAAGAGCGTAAATACGACCGTTGAACGGCTTATTCGTTCTGACTTGAACGGCAATCTTCGTATCTTTGCAGTTAACCGACACTAAAATGAGAGGAAAAAACTGAATGAGGTATAGCTAAAAGCGTGCAAATCAATGCAACAAAAAAAATTCGCTAAGAAAATGTAATTAAGGCGAAAAACTTGAATGTTTATTACCGTCGTAACATGTGCCTGTTTTATCACAGTTTACATCGGTTCTGGTCAAGTTGTTTAAAGTTGGATCTTCGGAGGTATCGAAAACTACTGGTAATGTGTCTGATGGTGAAATACCAGATTCTAAATTAAACAAATTACGTTAATTGGTAAAAAATTGGTAAAAGAATAAGATTGTAACTTACTCTCACAAGTATTCTCAAAATAACTTCCAATTCTGTCACCATTATCAATAAGTGGACGTTCAGCATTAAGATATGTGCTTGGACCATCTGGCAAAGTCTTGTGATCTAAATGGAACAATTGACAATTATATTGAGATCCTTGTGGTGGTCCTTTGTAAAGGAAGGATCTACATAGAAATTCGTTTTCGATTTCGCAAGCAAGCCGACATGCTGATTCACTTGTCACTTGCAATTCTTTATCAGTATAATAATGAAGACCAGCATATTGTGCGACTTTATCATCTGCAACGCCAATTTTCGGTGTTTGGAAGATTCGGTTGCCTTTACAAGCTTGATTATTCTTCATGCAAAGGTTTTCAAAGTAATCAACTCCTTGGGCATCGACGAATTGAACAAATTGTCCTGTGGTCCTCCTGTCAGCATCACTAAGTTGGCATTGTAATGTAACATAATTGTATTCGGCAGAGCGACAGGTAAAACGATGCTAGAAACAAAAGACGAACGTTACAAATTTTGCAATTTAGATTGTGTGGTTATCAAAACTTACTTCGTTCAAACAAGCAGCTAAACAAGCCTCTTTAGTTGATGTATAAATTAGAGCATTGTCCAACCCACGAATCATTTTATTCGGCACACGTTCGAAAGCCCATGGACGAAGACAAACGTTTTCTGAACGCAGTTGTAATTTGGACATGTAATACATATTAACAGATCGTTGGGGAACTGCACTTGGATTATTTGCAGATGTTTCATTTTGCAATTGGCACAGAGTTTCCTGTTTGGGAATCAAAGGATTCAAGACGAAACTAAAAGCAGCAGCTTGACAATCCGCTTCTTCACGACACCATCCTTGACATTCGTACAAGGATAAATTCTTGACGGTGTAATAAGTTGTTCCTCGATAGTCAAAATCCGTTAGTTTTTCGAAAGCTATCCTTGCTATAAAAAAATAGAAACAAAAAATGTGGTAAATAAAAATTGTATGGAAATATTTAGATTGTGTTATGATTCAAATGATTTTTCACATGAAATGAAGTAATTTAATAACGAGTAGAAATGAAAATGAAATTCGGTAGCAGAAACAAAGTTTGCGTGTTTGTTATGTTTATTATCTTAACTAAATTTATGAAATGCATTCATTCATCGTCTGTCATAATTGAATTCTATATGCTTACGAGCATAAATTATTCTGTTAAGTGCAAGTTAAGTGTGAGATAAACTCGTAACTTGGTTTAGATTAAAATTAAAATGGAACATTGTATATCTACACAAGGCTCAAGTTCTTCTTCGTAATTAGTAATTAGAGGAAGATATTCATAAGATCTAACATGTAAAAATATACAAAGTGTTTCAATTTCTACGTAACACTAACTTGTTTTATTTACATTTGGGTTAATAATTATTCTACATTAATGTGATGATAATATAATCCAACAAAATTGAATAAATTAAGAATTTGTATAAGTAATTAGAACCAAGCAGGTATGAAGATTAAGATATGGAAGTCTAGAATAAGTTATGATGTTAATAAAACTATGTTAGTTGTATTATTATGGTACATATTTAAATATTGATAAACATGAAATATTCCTTTTTAAAAGAAATATTTTTCTTACCTAAGGAACCTTCTATACTAAGGACTAGAAGAACTGCTGTTGCAATCGCGATTCTCATCTGAAAAAAACAAAAAAATTGTTATGAAAAATGTAAAAAATTCAAATCAAAATACGTTACACGTACATATATCGAAAACATTAACTGTAAATTTTGTCTAGGATATTTTACTGGTTTAAACTTCTGTTCTTGTTCCTGTCGATGTTTTACTCAACATGTAAAACGTTAACATTACTTTTTCATGTCTCAGACTTAGTAGAATTTGCACCGGTTACAGTTAAAATTCATGTAAACCACAATTGCTTGTCCAAACCAAGAACACCTAAGAATTTATTAAATTGAAACTAACATGAAACAAGAAACAAAGCTAAGCACCTATGTCACTTTTAGCTTTCAAGGAAAAACAATAATTGCAACTTGAAATTTTCTTTTAGCAAAATTACCAGACAAAATCTAAAAGTTACAAACGTTCACTTTCAATATAAAAAATTGACGAAGATGATAATAGAGAGATATTAGATATGCAACAAAATGAGGTTCTGGAATAGAGTGAGTATCATAACAAACTTATTGGAAAGATGCTATAGTAGAACCAAGAAGCAAAGCAATTTGGCGCAAGCTATTTCCTACACGAGGGCAAAAACATCTCGCGCTAAATTATGCAAAACGTGCACATTAGGTAATCTCTTCATATATATTATGTAATGGAGTAGATACGGAGTCGAAAATGAGACAAGAACTTGAAGGAAACAAGAACTTGAATAATAATAGGAATTCCTTCGACTGCATATCGCAAAGCTTTCTTTTTCCGCGTTCGATGCGCTTCGCTCGTCTGGTTTTCACAATCGATATTCTTCCATTATCTGCTCACATCTTGCTATCAAATTTGCGTTTTGAGTTGGATGTTTTTCCTAACCATGGCCACGAGACAGGAGTTTAGATCATTAAAGCTCGTCGAGATTGAACCAAGATACGAAATGAGGAAAAACAATGGTGGAAAATTACATGAAATAATCGAACATAAAATCGGATGGTTTTTGTGTACTGAGTGTTTCTATTTTTCTAATTTTTGTTTCTAATTGAAAAAGGATGAAAAACAAAAGTTAAAGAATTCAAGAATAATTTTAAGGTTTGTTTTCATAGTGGCGTCGTAAGCAGGAAAGGCGCGAAATTTTCAACCAATAGGAACCGAGCAACCCAAAATATATACAACCCAAAATACAGTTCAAGTTTAAATAATGTAAAAATCACCACTATTGATACAATTCAGGATAGAAATGAAGGATGAGAAGATGTTGTTTTAGACCAATGTTCATGGAATACATTTGAAGTTGTAAGCAAAAAGGGAATGCCAAATAGAATGCGTCGAATGTTAAAGAATGCACATTGGGTTGCAGACGCAGCTGCGTCCCAGCATGTATGCCGTCAGAACCCGACTATCGTCTACTTTGTTATCCTTTTTTTCCTTTGAATTTATGCTTGTGGTAAGGACGCATTCCGAGTAGAAATTTTTCAGTCCAAACTAAATAATGCATGAAGTGTATACCCGCCATTACTAATCAACGCTATTATTCACCATTAATTATCCCGATTGTAGTATCCTTCTATTGACACGAAATGCGCAATTGTAATAATTGTGATTGTTGAGGAGGTAATCAGCTAATGACTTCATACAATGAATGAAAAGATTCTCTTGCGTGTTTGCATGATGTTGGTCATACCTCAAGGGGACATTGTAATGACATGTAACACTTTAATGATGAAAGGGGTTTAGTTTTTTAAGGACACTCCTTATTATTTGTAGCTTGAAGCTACCTTCATATTTAATATCAAATTTTTTGAGATGAAAATATTCTAGTCGAGTAGAAAATAAAACGTAAACGACAATAAATAAATTAAGCAAGCAACAGGAGTAAAACAAGTTGAAATCCCTTGCAGGCAAATAAAAAATCGTAATTTCGATTTCATATTCTACACATGTTTGGACAACGCGTACAGGAAATATGGAATATCTCGAGGAGAATACACAAAATATATTTTCCTTTTGAATTTTGCAAAAATAATATTTCTATGCAGCAGAAAAAATTGTTTTACTTTTTAAATTTGTATTTAAAAATGTATCCAGTTCAAAATTTTAATTATACAACAGTGAGTATTTTAATGTCCTATTATGTCATATAAATTTCCATTAATAACGAATATAATCCGTTGATCCTTTATCCAACGAATGTATAATAAGAATGTGCTACAGCACCATTTATTCCCTGGTGTTTAATTGCACAGCATCCGTCGCTTTTATGCTGTTATAACAAATAATTAATTGCCCATCGTGTCATATTTTTAATTAAAAGAGTTTAAGTCTATGCAAAATCTTAAGTGAGTATTACAGAATCGTAAAGTTCCTGATAATGTCAATTTAATGTTAGACTTCTTGCATATTTTCTTAAATAAACGACTTAAGTTAAGTTAGTAGCTTCCTTTTAACTTTTAAAATTTTAATTTCATAATGAGTGCTATTAATCACACACTTTTGCGTGAATAATGATCATTATCAACACTGTACCGTGTATAATGACCATTATAAAATATTTTTTTTATTTGTCCAAGAAGAGTAATAAATTAATGTGATTAATCTTTCCTTTTCAAATTTTTTTTTTGATAACTGTCATCAAGCTTTAGAAACAAACAAAGGGATGCAATAGACGTGACAATAATCCAGAGCTATAAGGACACAATCAAAATGTACATTCTTTAAATCGAAAGTCATAAATAAACAATTTGTAGTAACAACAACCACAAGTCATTGTTTAAATGTCAAGTGCAAAGAACTAAAGGGAAAATGCAAGAGAAATAAACTACATACATACTAGAAAATCCAGTGTGGAGTTTTTTTTATATTGAAAGTATGCAGCACTTCAGAAAATAAATCTCCCCAGATGGACGTTTGCATGGCTGCATATAAATTTTTTTCGTCGTTGAAAGTTTTTATCGCCGTAAATGCACAAAGGAATAATGAGTCTCGATGGGAATCGAAGAATGAAAAATTGTCGACAAATCGACATGGTCATGGCATAAGGGTTTTGCCTCATTTGTGCTCTTTTGTCATTGGTTCGCATCGTAACGAGAGACGAATTAAATGGCAGATTTAACGCTCCCGCGCGTATTGCCGAAAGGGTAACACAACCTTGAAGAGTTTTTCCTGCGGTCACTTGACTTCGAATCGATTTCGCTCTCATCTCAAGACGAAAAACAAGGTGTCGGCTTTAAAAAGCGTGAAAATAACGCGTTCATCGTGTGAATTGTGAATTTTACGTTTCGGTCAATTGACTGCGCTGATTATTGAACGTTCAACGGACGCAGAGTTTGCATTGAGAGAGAAATCAAAGGACGTCAAATGAACCGACATTATGTAGTATTGGATATTACTGATATAGCTTTAGCTGAAGCTTTAACTTTAGCTTTAGTTTGGTATCGATTTAATGTGCGAGGTAATCGATGAATATAACAATGGCTTTTGTGATTCGATATGTTAGGTGTAATGCTTGTGCTAGTAGTAAATCGTCGTAAGGACAACGTAAATGTATTCAGGATATGCGCGAATAATGTCTGGAATGACCGAGAGTACGCGGATCGGATTTGAAATTACAAATAATCTTGGGATCTCAATGCTAAACCATGGAAAATTGTAAATAATCAAAAAGGGAATGTTTTAAAGTCTAAAAATACAATCGAAAGTTGTATCTTTATAAATTACTTTTAATAAAACTTATAAGGAAATTTGAAGTTAATAAACTTGTAAAATGTCTTTGTTATCAATAAAAGCAATCCTCAAAGATGTCAAACATGACTTTTATCGGTTTTGTCTTTACTACACTCGCTTAAAGTCATAATAATCCTTGTACGAAGTCAAAGGTCAGACATAACTTGACATAACTCAAAAGGAAGAAATTAAATTTACAATTTTACTTTTTGCTATAAATCTAAATTTGCTAAATTCTCAAGTACATATTTTCTTTTATTTTCTTTTATTATAAAAGCTTAGAAAATATGAAAACCAAGTGCGTGTGTGAAGGGCATTGGCCGTTTGCCATGCGTGTAGTGCTCAACCATTCATTTAACTTTTGAGCTTTTGCCTTAAGAAGAAGATATTCTTCCCTCTTTTCTTCTCTTCAAACCTTCACTTTAGTCTAAAGTTAAAGTAAAGTTAAAGCTAAGTGTAAGTACGTGCATGAACGTACGCACTGCATTATGTAACATGCAACAATTCAACTACAACAACAAAAGACTTTGTCGATGATGGTTCTACAATCAACGACAATAACATTGCAAGTTGCAACAACTCGTATGGATTACATTGGCGAAGGATGTAAATGCCATTTTTCTTTCTTTTTTTTTTTCTCAGCGGGTAGTGACGACTAGTTATTAATGTTTTATGTTTCCAATGGAAAAATCAAATTTAACACTGAGTGTTTTAACTAAAAATTATTATTTTTTAAAATTTTAAATGAAAAATAAAAGAAATAAAAAAAATTTACATTGAAAATTGTGCGAATTTCTTAAGATGTGTAAAAGGTACAAGAACAAACAATGAAATGAAATAAAATGAAATATGGATGGAATAAGAAAAGAGGAATTGTTAAGGTCTGTGTTCATGGTTGTTCAAGTTCAAGTTAAAGTTGAAGTTCACAAGACTTGAGAGTTAGTTGTTTTACTCGTGTGTCGTTTTTCACATGGAGTTGTAATAATTCGTAATCGCAAAATATGTGTTGAGTGATAGTGATTCTGATTCTTACATGTTATCAATGATGTATTGCATAATTTACAAAGAATAATTTTAAATGGATGTTTTTGTTCACAATGTGATAATTTTAAGATTTTTAATTGGATGTTTTTGTTGAATAAAGTAGATAATTAACTTTTTATAATACAAATATTGAAGATATTTATACTTCATTATAAGAAATAATTACTAGTATTAAAGTAGATAAACGATGAAACGTGATCTTATAAAAATCTTTTAAATATTCAATTAAAACTTTAATTGGAAATTGATTGTGTCCAATTAGAATGCGTGAGTTCTTAAATTTTGCTCTGAAAGTTGATTGTATTTTGATAAATAGATATTTAGATCTTAAATTATTTATGATGCTAATAATGTTTAAAGTTTCAATTTGTTTTTAGCCTCAAGGATTTTTTATTTTCAACGTCTTTAAATTTATAAATTTTAATTTAAAGTGTTTCCTTTGTAAGTAACTAAATCGTTATCATCCGGAAAATATCTAGAATATTATTATTTTCATATTTTATAATAATTTAAGTGACACTAATTTTTGCAGAATTTGTAAACATCATTTATGACTTCCCTTGTTTAAACTTAGCAACAAACAGGATCATAATACTTGTGAATCTTTATCTTTACTTAAATTGCAAATGTTGCGTGTAATAATAATCGTTGATAATTGAGCTCAGCTCAAGATGCAAGTTTTCAAGTTCTCAAGATTTGTTAAGTAGTCTTAGCTTGTTTCAGTTTACCGGATATCAGTCGTTACTTTACAAACTTATACTTTGCTACTAAGTTACCTTTACATATCTCTAACCTTCTGATTCATTTCCGTTACTAAGATTATGTTAAGTACAAATATCTTAAGTTAAGTAGAATGTGTATTTATAGATTTAATTATTTCT
>JASKGN010010718.1:0-26098 GCA_030556245.1 Falagria sp. GC000072 | reverse complement strand
GTGTGCAATAAGTTTAATTACTATCTCCTAAACTAATTAAGTTGTTAAATAATTTTTATACCAGAAGAAAGCTAATTAGAAAGTACTATCTATTAGCTTTCTTCTGGTATAAAAATTATTTAAAAACGTAATTAGTTTAGGAGATAGTAATTAAACTTATTGCATAGACTACTAAATTCTCGAGGAGACTAGTTTCATTACACATAATTACATAAATACAACCCTTTGACAACACTGATAAAACTAATTAATATTCTGATAAAAGAATATTTTCTTAAGTTTATTTGGTGTTAGTTCTGTTAAAATACCTGTTTTAAATTAATTTAACAATAATTAATTAACAACTATCTATATGCAAACATATAGCAACATATATATAGTTCCTGAAATAGTAAGTAACATAAGAACTAAATAAAATTATAAATAATTTTCTAATTATGTTTTATTAAACATACCAAAAGACATTACTAACACTCATACAATGAAATTTGTATTCTACACTATATATACATATATAATATAATAAATGATATAATTTGCATGCATTTAGATCTACGACCCAACAAACACCACTAAACACTAGTATACCCATAATATTTCAATAGATTATTAATTACAATTAGTCCACTGTTACTTCTACATAATTGGTACTGTCTTATATAATTTGTAAATGTTCAAATTTTATTTACTCATTTAACTCTCTGGAAGGTTATCCCCTTATCGCCTTTACACAATCAGACAGAATTCAGACTCACTCAGTCATAGTTGAAAATATTGCACTCCTGAAGATAGTGTCCTAGTTCCATAGTTCAAGTTTGGTTCAAGTAATGCCCATATTATCCTATTAAACTTTTCACTGTGATGACTAAATTATGTATCCCAAAAGACATTACCTACATATAAAAGAATTATATTACTAATATAATATTAGTATCTTCATTTAAACTGCAAAACCAATTAAGATAGAAGTAATTTGCTACCAATTGATAAGGATTCCTTAATCCAGGGATGAAGCACAAATTGGAAGAGTATCCAAATTCCAGAAACACAATACTGAGCACTGATCAGCTGTTCTTATAAATCTCCAACTGTAGTTTTCCAAATTTACATATACATACAATGTTCGATTAATTCTATAAAATAAAATATTTGAAACCTTCTATAAATAATTTCAATAACAAATCCATCAGGTCAAACCTCCTTCGAAACTTCAGGCTTAACAACATAAGTTGAAACCTCAAACTTATTTAATTGTCAAAAGTTAACATTCTATTAACATATCAAACACTTTATCCAAACCCTCCTGCTGTTTATCATCTTATGCAATTTCTTCCAAATCCTCTAATCATTGTTGAATCTAAATATTCAACAAGAACTGTCTTTGACTTCCTGGTCTGTAGGCAACATCCCCAGCTTTTAGTTCAATTTTAACATTTTAAAATCTACCTCAGCAGATCAAGAATTAATTGTTTATGTTTTATGTAAGTCAGTGTCAGATCATAGCACTCTTAACTAAATAAGACCAAAGTAGAATTGGAGAATCCTTTCATTATAACATTTAGTTTAGTATCGAGTTGATGCAAAGTGAAAATTCAACTGAAACATAAATATAAAAGAGTAGTGTTTAATATAATAGTTTCAATTTATTTATACATTATAACTTACGTTTTCATTGCGCTGGAATAACAACTTTGATTAAGATTCTTCTATAATGTCTCATTTTATCACTACCTTTTACTATCTGGAATTTTAAAATTGCATATAATGAATTGCAATATATTTTTAAAAAATGTTGAAAACAATAAAACCGCATAATAGGAAAAATGGTAAATTCCAGGTTTTGTTTCCATAAATTTCATGTCATTTTAATGTTAACATCATGAATATGCTGAATATAAAGAGAATCAATACTTAATAATAACTGAGAATATTCCATCAGTTATATATTTGGCATATTCAACTTATATAGGATATAATATATAGCATAAATTGTCATATAATCAAACATAGTTTGTCTAAATTGTTGTCCTTGTTAAGTATAATAAACAAACGCTTGGGAACAACATTCATATAAAATTTCTAAAATCGTTTTATACTTTATATAAAAGCAATAAAATATATTCAAAAATTGATCATTCATATGATCACATTTAATGTATAGTGTGATTTTCATAAGTTGATTTTGAGATAGATATATTGTAGTTACAAAACGACATTGCATTTTAAAAAATGCACGAATATTCGAGATTTTTTTCCACGCAATGAACGAAGTATGCCGCAGTATGTATACTACTCTAACTAACTTGTCGTTTTAAATCTTTCTACTACAAAACTTAAATAGAATACACATACAAACTTAATATCGAGCACAATTACATCAAATATAATACTATACGTTTTCTTATCTACTGTAATAAGTAAAACAATTCTGTTCAATTACTTAGCAATTTCAAACGTGAATTTAATGAATTAAATGTTATATGCTATTAAGTTTATATGAGATATACAATGAAATAGTTTTATATGCAATATGATGTTATAATTAAATGTTACAAGTATGCTGTTATACCTAAATACTTCAGGCTGATATGACGTGGATAAAATGAGAAGAATGAAAAAACTCTCATTGAATTAGAGAGCTTGTTTGCCAACCAACGCATCGAGTAGTTTTAATTTCGCCTTAGCACGTTTGTACGATGTATAAACAGTTTCCATAGATGCTCGGTCTTCTTTTTGGAGTTTCCTGCCAGTTTTCGTTTCGAAATCTGCTTCGAATTCCTTTAACGAGCGCCGTAATTGTTTTTTCTCTTCGTTGGTAGTTTTCTGTTGATCAATGAGTTCCTCTAAAGACAATGCATGTAAATTTTCCCCAATGGAGGTGTCAGTGTCACTGTCTGTGGTGCTGCCAGTCAATGTTAACTTTTCCGATTCAGTCTCAACAACTTGTGTGGGAAGCGAAATGAAATCCATCGTTTCGTGTTCATGAATTGTTGCCAATTCGATGACATTGCTTATCTGAAATGTGATAAAAGTATGTAACATTTGCAGTTCTGTAAACATGACATTAAAAGGAAATTCATTAGTGAATAGAGCATCTGTTGGACTGATGTTACAGATTCATCCATCTGTGTTTACAATATATATATATACAATAGAAATTTACCGCGTTCAGACGTGCTAACGATCGTTTGAGCAATCTATATCTGTCATACAGAGGACGAGCAACATCTTTGTCCTCTTTATTTGACGGCCTTCCATGTACAGATTCTAAATACAAAAGTGCTTTTTGCACGGCGAGTTTTTCATCAATCAACTCGTCATTTGACAATTCCTCCAAGTTGAGACTCCTGTTTCCTGAAGATCTTTTCAAATCCAATCTCTAAAACAACAATTCCAATAAACTACAAACTAATTTCTAAACATTTCATTATTTTTATTTTGTTGTACAAACCTTCTCGATTTCCTGCAAAGTTTCTTTAAGTGAAGCCGTTGGTCTCTTCACATCCGGTATCACAATACCCGATGCTGGTGTGGGTGAAGTCGAATCCTCCAGTAATGCCTTTTGTTCCTTCTTCAACTTATTCAATTCGGAGCAAAGTTTCTTAATGGTTTTGTCATTTAATTTGTCTGCATGTGATGGTCTGTATCCGTGTTTGGTTTCAAACTCGTCATCGAATTTCTTGATTTTCTTCTTCAAACTATTGATTTGCTTGGCAATGTGCCTTTGTCGCTGTTCAATAGGATTAATTGACTCCTTTAATGAAGGATGAAGTGGCACATCCGGATTCAAGTAAATCCTCTGTGTGATAATAACTGAATTACGAGGCGATGACAAAAGACGATTGGATGCCACTGACAGACTCGGTTGATTCTCAGCAGCTTCCTCATTGATGTTGGATAACACCGGTTCAGCATTGTCGATTTGTTGATGCAGCGTAGTTAAATCCAACGCTGGTGAAACAGGTGTGTGTACTGGACTAGGCGATCTCTCCTTTTCTTTCTGATCTAATTTTAAGAAATTGCACGAATCTCCATCCGTTATGACGTTGACAACAGAATCTTCTTCATCTGGAGTAACGTGTTGCTTCACTTTCTTTCCCCCGCTTTTCTCCTTGTTCGCATAAAGAGTCTTTTGAAACTGCTTAGATTTGGGTTTGCGTTGTTGATTGTAACGACCTCGTTGCACCAGCGACCTAGAGAAACGCTCGTGTGATCTCCTCCGCTCGAATTCGCAATCGTCGATATTGATATCGCGTTGTGGCGTACCTTTCATAGGTCCATCTTGAATCGCGAGCGTCGCGACGTTATCATTGTGCGTCTGCAATGGAGAATGATGAAAATCCTCGTTGCTGGATACACGTCGGATATCTTTGTTATTGTCATTGTTCTGGTTGATGGGGCGTTCTTCGGAGTTGGAGCGGATTACTTTACGTTCTTGCGATATCGAACTTATACTTTCTTGGCGTTCCTTCCGCTTTCTGGCCTTCGCCGATGCTTTGGCCTCATCGTAAGTTAACGGGGCGCGCGTTTGGCATGTAAGCATTCGCTTAACTCGAGCGAATTTACTTTCACGGTCTACTGATGTCCTCCTGGTATCTTCCAGCGAGTTCGGACCTTTCATAACGTCGTGATCTACCATACGACTACACTAGAGAGAATAAAAATAAAATATTAATGGATCGAGTTATTATAAATATATGTAGTAGATTGTAGATTGTGGAGGGAAAAGTTGTTAGTAGAAAAAAAAATGAGGAAACTATTAATGAATGACAATTACTTACATTACACTGCGTTAGCAGCGAACACAATCTTCGAAATCGTCGCTCAATGACGAATGAAATCAATGAAACAGTTCGCAAAATGTAACAGCGTATTTCGATTGCGATGAAAACTGGATGATAATGCGACAGTTAATGCGATTATTATGCTTTAGTCAAGTCTTCTTTAAGTGTTAACGAATGAACAAATATCGATAGCGATGATATTTGTGTTTTGTTGTATACTGGTTATCTTTAGTACAAAAACAGAGTGGCGAAAATGTATCAAACAACTATACGCGACAAAAAGAAACTAATTCGTTTGCGCTTGTAGAACCAAGTGCTTTTCGTTAAATTCGAGGGTTCATATCCCTATCGCGACACATTGCAAATATTTATGGCTGCTTTAAGAAATGTGTGGAAACCAATCGCAATTTTAGCATGTGGATGCCACGGGCCCACGAATGTTTGGAAGGTGGAGTGGACTCCGCTCTATAATTCTGCAACAAAAAGAGTCACATGTTATCAATTAAGATCGATTTAAATCAATAAGAGTATAAACAACATGCCACACGCATTCTATTAATAGACAGACATATACGGAAATGTGAACGATTATTATGTGTATCGTGTATCGACAACAAATCAAGCGAAATTGCTCGGAAGTGCGTCAGCAATGCAACAATTCCACTGGACTGGACAAACAGTAGCCAACTCTATCCAAATAGCAATTCGCGTCGTTTCTTAATGCAATTTATTCTTGAATTACCATTCGCGTTCGCTACATGCTTGTTTACATAACAGCGCTATTAAATTATAAACTTGAAATCGCTCGCATCCACCACTGCGCACCACATCAACCATCCAGTTATTTTAAGCCTACTGCTCGTTTGGTAATTGTTAAATTTAACTCTAAAGAACCAACTTATTTGAGCTGAATGATTTTGGCACGTATTCAAATTGATGAAAATTTAATCTTTTTTAACTTTGCAACATGTGTTAAAGTTACACAACTTCAATGATTATTTATTAAAATGCTAACTGTTTAACTTTAAAGGATGCAAAGTTTTGAATTAACTTTATTAGTTTCCTGTCCTCTAGTTATTAGTTCTGGAACATGACAACAAATGCACCACGCGCTTTTCCTCTTGCTCTTAGACCGCCACGGCTTTTCCAAAATCAATAACGCGCTCGTAAAATTCAACTTCCAGGTCACATATATATTCACTACTACAATGTTAAGTTAAGCAACAAATATGTATTATAAACCCTTTCTACTACGCAATAGATGCATATCTAGATGAAACAAAAGAATGAATATTCGTGTTTTGGAATTGTATGTTTAAAAATACTTTGGTTTTTATGACATAAGTGAAATTATTGTGTATGTTTACTATCATATCAAAGCAAGGTCAAAGGAAATATTTTATTGCTAGTAATTTTGCAAAGGTAAATATTGTAATTTTGAAGAAATAGCAAAGGACATTATAAGAGTATTCAAATTTGTATTAGGCCTACAGTAATATTACCATAAATTGATACAAATATTTGTTTGGAACCCGTTTCAATTTTATGATAATCATGATCATCATCATAACACTAAAACTGTTGTTATGAATGAATTGTGTTTAAACAAAACAACCCGGTGTACTTTACATGCTATTCAAGTAGGTAACTATTATAATAAAGATTTACCTACAATATCACCATTAATAAATCTAATATAATACCGAGTAGCAACGAACACAATTGAGTTAAATCATAATGTTATTATCCACAGTAAAATTAGACATTTTGAGTTATTATTGAACATCTACATGGCATCAAACGCCCATCATAAATTACATGCAATCACGAACTTCTACGTAAAATTAGCAAAACATCAAAAATCGACTAAACAATGAAAAATCGACGACGTGTTGTTAGGTGGATGTTTTTATAGTTTTATTACCGATAATAACCCTTGAAATATGCAACATATATAAACTTGATAATAGATACATTTTCCTGAACTTCTAAACCAAAACAAACTATGTACTTAAAGTAATTAATTACCCAGCTTTATTTAGTATTTAAATGTGGTTTAAGGAATTTACTCAATTTTGATAACATTAATTCGTGACTGTGCTACTGTGGAATCAATGGGCGTGTGATAACAAAGGAAATGTGATGCCTATGGCACTTTCTGTTCAACATACGCTATGAATAAGTTAAGACAACATTTACACAGTATATTACACAGTATGTACTATTTAAATAACCTTATAACTATATCATGTATCTCATGTTGATAAACATCAACACGAATACAGTATCTAAACTAACATTATAAACATCACATAATATTTTCAAAGAAATAAACATTTATAACTAGACAAGTTAAAATTAAAGAAAAAGTGGCCTACTGAGTTTAACTTCATAGTACATTCACACATTCGCGTTTCTCCAATCTTTTTATTGCATTCTCACAACCTATCCTATGTCCATGTTAGTTAATTAATATGACCAATGCATTGCAACAATAATAATTATAGAAACTCTCATTCCAACTGCATAACAACTACAAAAAAAAACAAAACCACATTAACTATTACCGTAAAATATAAATATGTATTGAACATGTTCATTACAATGCACATAAATTTTAAAAGCCTACTTAAAAACTAAATATGTACTCACCGTTTGATAGTCCCATATTCTTTTGTTTTCACGGTGTGGATTTGCGGTGGACGTGGTGAAAATGTTCTCTTCTTGGTTCTCCTGGTTCTTGTGTTTGGGAATCAGGAGAATCGATAATGTTGATGGGCAATGCACCTAAAAGCCGGCTGGAGCGAGCAGTGCACTAGCAGCAAGTCAGCGATTGAAATACCTCCGCGCTGGCTGGTGTATGTGATACTAAATCGTTGGCGATGTTCTAGCGCTCACAACTATTTCATGGAAGCGGCTGCTTGCACGAACGGCACGAACTCCTTCGAATCGTGCGCACCAAGAACAAACGACGGTGACGGGACCGAATAACTAAAACGTCCTAATGTAGAAAAGTTAATGCAATGACCAGTCGAATTGGTTTCACTTTGTAATCCGTATGTTGTGCAAGTTGAAGATGTGACAATTAGAATTTGCACCTTTTGATTCTGTTGCAGCCAATGTAATTTAACCTAAACTGTGACTTTCCTTTCTTTCTTTTTTTCTTGATAATGGTTTTAGTTTTACTGTTATATTTTTATTTCCTGATTGATTGTTGTTCTTTTCTGGGGTTAATACCTTTTTAATTCAAGGATAATTATGTGTTTCACTATTATGTATTGATTTATTTTAAAGACCCTGACCTAGTTTCACTTTGGGGTTGTTACTGGTTGTCACTTGAATTTTCTTGGTTAAGTCCTGCTAACTGAAGGGAGTTAATTAAATTTTCTTTTAATTTTTGAGAATTCTTAACTTTAAATTTTAATTTTGAAATTTCTGCTAGTAGTGCAGTAGGTCAACTATTAGAGAAATTATTTTAATAAAAAAACTTTAAATATAACAAATGAAAAGTGAAACATATTTGGTTGCCTACCTACTAAAAAATTTCCAATTATTTAAAATTAATTTTAATATTTTAAAACGTTTTAAACTTGAACAAAAACAATATTATGATAGATTTTTACCTACGTCAATGAATTTTATTCATAGATTTTGCATATTTGTTTAGTTTTTAAAGAAATCTCCGCTATTTTTACATGAGCGTTGAATGTTTTTCTGTTTTTCACATTGTGATAGATTTTCAATTATGAAACAAGAAAACTACGGATGTTATTCAGATGAAAGTTTGTTTACATAAATTTGCATTATGGAAATTCAACATCTCAATTTAGTTCTTTCAATAAACAAAAATTATTATAAAAGTTTTGGGTTTTGTTTACTTAATTTAAATTCCTTTCTTGGCTTTTAGTTTTCCTTTCTAATTTGTACAATTATGTAAATTAATACATAATATATAAACGAGTCATGTATTAAAAATAAATTCGCACGTCTTGATCTTTAATTCACTTTGTTGTTAATTAATCTAATTGTTCATGGTTACTTCCATGAATTAATACAGTTTGGTGTGACAATTAACACATTCTAGAAAAAACATTTAAGTATATCTAAGAAACGTTTAGTAGAATTGATTAAAGTTAAGGAAAATATCAATGTCACAATTCCACAAAGTGGTTATTTAATTATTGCAAAATATTAGCATGGTCTATGGATTTAACTAATTTTACACTTCAATAGAATTCAATTATTGTTATCTTATTGAATTTATATGAATCGTTGCTTTTGTTTTGTTTTTTCTTTCTTTATATTTAAATTTTATTTTTATTTGCATAATTGACCTAGTAAAGGTCAAAAATTCTTTAGTGATGTTAATTTGATTTGTGATTTAAATGATGGCAATGATTATGAATTTGTTTGCATAGTATTGTTAATAATATTCATATTCGAATAGCCAATTGTTAATTGTCTCAGATAATTTTAAATTAATGACAACAAGCACAATAGATAAGTGCGAATGGAAGTAAACAATACAATTGCAATTATGAGTTTTGATTGGTATTAAAAATGCATTTCCAGTATAGTAATAAACATTATGGCAATAATATGATACATCAAATAAATTACTTATATAAGTATGTGCTATAAATAGAAATTTATCGCATCGAACTAAAATAAGTATTAATACTCGGTATGCATGTTCGATAAAAGTATTTTGTGTTTAAAATACTTGTTGTCAAGATTTTTAAGTAATACTTACATAAAATTTATGAATTTTATCATATTTCAAATCACAATGAACATGTGTAACGTAAAATAACATCTTGTACACCGTACAAAATCAATTTTACTAAAAAAAACGACACTTTAAATAATAAACTTTAAAAAATAATTAACATGTAACCCACAAAATATTAACTTATACTGATAAATTTACATCACAATCATCCGTAATTTATATATCTTCATATCTGATATCATATCAGACAAGGACCGTTTTACTGTTGTTGATTATTGTTCTTAACATGATCAATTCAGTTATAACTAGACCGTTCTAGTAAAATATAAACAAACGATTATCATATCAAAAAAGCACGAATCGTAGCTGCACGTAGACATTTCAGTTTCAAGCATTTGCGTAGGAATATAATATTAAGGTAAGTATTTTAAGTATTTACTTAGATCAGCGATGACTTTTAAGATGACACATAGAGAGAAGTGATAGTAAGAATATGCATGCTAGACACAGTTACACTCTTGTCTGAGAATTATCATTATTATTATGGGTATTTCGCTTTTAAACAAATACGCATGTACATAATGTTTAAAGATGTTTACTTATGTTATAATTCTTTAAGAGAATTTTTATTTGTTTGTTTATTTTAATTTAGTGCAAATATTATGAAGGTAATAGTTTGTTTAGATTTGTTATTGATTGACGTCATTATCAATAGCTTGTCTACTTGGTTTGTTTAACAAGATTAAATAGAATTAACATAATTTGATTAGGTTTGCTTGTTTTCTTGTTCAATCGGATTAAATATATTGTGTTTTATTTTATTTTGTTTAGACTACAGAAAGTATTAGTGGTCTTTAACTTAATATAAAATTCGGTAGTTTTAGTTGTGCTATATTGACTTTTGTTCAAACTGTTTTAGCAGGCTGTTTTCCTGGTCAAAAATGGCCTCAAAATGGCTGCTAATGCCTTATATAGACATGTGGGTAGTTGTTTCTAATGTTCTTTTAGTGATGAAAACAAAAGAAAATTTGATACCAACAACGGTTGTCAAGAAATCAACAAAAAAACAAAAAAACTAATATTTTTCCACGAATTGAATTTATATTATTTTGTGGAAAAATTTTTCCTTGTATTTTTTTCTTGTATCAGAAAAATATTTATATGTTAATCATAAATGTATCATAAAGTTTTATGAAAATGTTGTACCTTTATAAACCAGTTAATAAATTAAAATTAATAATTCATTGTTTTATTTCTTGTTTTTCTTGTTATCGTAATTTTTCATTTTCAATAACTTACTTCTACTAATTTTCTAAATTGTGCGGTTTGTTAAAAGGAAATATGAAAAGCAATATGAATAAATTATTGAAATGTAATTTCAATAATGAATTGTAATTTTTAAGTTTAAATAAATTAACTCACCACCAACATGACGTAATCTTAAACAAAAGATTCACTTTGTAATTAAATATTTAAAATATTTCACAAATTTCAATAAAACTACTAATTTAGTAAAAAATTACTTCAACTTTTAAGAGTTACTTATTACATGTATACCCATGAAAATAAACTACTTAAATGACACAAATCAGTTTGCAATATCTGTATATATCTGTAATTTAAACGACAGTACGCAAATTGTTTGTAAATATAGCTTCGATTTTGAATGTTACTTCACGGTCGTCGTTGCGATATATATACTGTGTCTTCTTTATTAAAAACCCGTAGCCAAAATCCAACAACTTACAAAAAAGTGCTAAAAATAATGCAATTTGTGTGGAAGTGGCAAAATAAAAATCATTAAAGTAGATATTCACTTTACTGTTGTAAATTTGCAAATAAAAATTGTATCTATACTATCAATAAATCAATTTAAAATATTGGAATAAATTATTAATAATTACTACACACAGTTATAACTGAAATTCATGGAAATTTCATGAAATTATTGGTACATATAGTATATTTTAGACATATAGAGTGATATGATAATACATGTAATAATGCTGTCGAAACAAATATTAATTTTCATTGCTGATTAGTATTTCAGTTCATATACTGTTATTATTGAAAGTGTATGTACCTACTTTATTCTACGCAGTAAAATAATTCTTTAAGTATTTTTAAATATTGCTATTTTATCAGTTTGATAAGTTTGTTATATAACCAGTTATATATTAAAAAAATATAATTATCTATATTTTATTATGCAATTATTCTGGACTGATTTTATTCAGTTTAAATTCTATAAATAAAATTATAAAATTTCAATTGAAAGTTTCATAAATTTGTCAACATTCTAAACTAATTATTTCAATTTTACGCTTTTAATCTTTAAATATAGAACATATTATGTATGTTAAATAAACAACATTGGTGCTTTATTAACTTCAGAAAAACATCTGCATGAAATGATATTTTTTTCACATTTTTATATTTTTAAGCAGGAATGTTTTGTCCTGTTTAAAAATAAAAAAAAATGAAAACTGAAAATTTCATGCTTGTGTACAAAGCCAATTTTTAAAAACAATTTTGACACCTAATTAATTCCAGTTAAAAAACTCTAAAATTTGAAATATATTTAGACCTTAAAATAGTTATGGTGATTATACTAAATTATAACAATTACTAAATTAAATTAAATGCGAAAGTACTCATAGTATTTTTTTTCTAAATTTATCTCATAATTTAAACATGCTATTCTAAAAATAAACAAACCTTTTAGAATTCCAGTGGTCATCATCAATTAATGACAAGTTGTTTGTAAACAACGTATTTTTGTTCATTCATCTTGAAATAATTACTTTATTAACATATTTGAACACCGACTAATCGTTCCATTTTAATGTAGCTTGAATATTCCGAATTGTGATCTAATTCTAATTGCAAAATTACAAATAAAAATAGAAACCGTTAATCAAGGTCATTTAGATTTTACGGTGATTACGTTCAAGTTCAAGAACTTGATTTTTAATTCATTTACTACAACAAAAAAAAACCTTTTAATAATTTAATAATTTCATAGACACAAAACACTCAATTATTTTATCACCAACAAAATACTCTTTGACCTAAATTTTAACTTGAACGAATTACCCAATTCAAAAGTCAAAACGTTATTTGCAACATTGAAACATTTCCGCCAAAAGTAAGTTCATACTTCATAGTAACCGTGAGTTAGGTCACGTAGTATATTCCTGCTAGGTTCTTGCATTTTGCAATTGCGCGGAAATGAGTTTTCCCAAAGCAAGAAAAAACATATGTATATACATACCTCTATCAAATGTTAGAGAAGGCAAAAGCATGCTGTGATTCACTCCTGGTAGCTAGTAGCAGGAAATAAATATTCCAGCAGGATGAACGAGCCGCTCCCTGTAAATGAAGAACCGTAGTAGGTGGAATTGCGCATGTTTTGACCAGGCAGGATATAAGGTTGAAAATCGTGCAGGAAAAGAGCTCGGCGTGGACTCTATTGCATATTTGAAATGTAAGAGCGTGATCGATAGAGAAATGCACTGCTTGCTCTTCCTTTACAAATGATATAAATAAGCTTTCACATGGTTCCTGAAAACGTAAATGCGTAGTAGCATAATGGTACGTTCCTTCCTTTATATTCTACGCAGGCGTCAAATTGTTATGAAATTGCAGGATCAGAGCCGAGTTAAGTTTGTATTATGCCCTAAAGCCCAAATGTTTGGGGGCCCTAAATACAATGCATTTAGGAATATCTAA
This sequence comes from Falagria sp. GC000072, assembly GCA_030556245.1. Taxonomy (NCBI): domain Eukaryota; kingdom Metazoa; phylum Arthropoda; class Insecta; order Coleoptera; family Staphylinidae; genus Falagria; species Falagria sp. GC000072. Next base: position 12,850 of record JASKGN010010718.1, on the reverse strand, counting down.
GTAAATTTTTGCTCTTGAAATTATGGGGGTTCTAAGGCCACGGCCAAATTGGCCTTATTGTAAACGCGGCTCTGGGCAGGATTGTAAATAAATAGTCCTGGATGATGTGCTGGTTACAACATCCTATGAAGCCGTATCCTAATATTGATATGGCCTTGGACATTTATACATCTTTGTTTGGTGTAAATATATTATTTACCTTCTTGTTTATGTTCTGTGCGAGTGTCATAAAAAGAAGTACTAATTTTATGATTGAATTATTATTTATACATGAAAGCTTGTTTTCCGCACAAAAATTTTGAAGCAAAACTTTTTTTTATGATAATTGTAAATATTGTTTATTAAAATACATACTTGCAGCAGTAAGATTATTATTATTTTTACATGTTTCTTATTCTTACCGTAAAAAGCACTAATTAATTAATTTTTATACAAAGTTTAAGTATCAAATTATAATTTGATATAATACGATAATATTACGGATAAATACATGTTGTTTTCTATTAATGTAAAAGGTAAACTTGATTATTAAAAATGGGTAAACTTGCTATAAAGTTAAGACACTTACAGAAGACATCATTCTATGTTACACAATGTATGTATATAAAATCAATATTGTCCGCAAAAATGGTAAATTGTCGGGTTGGTTTGAAATAAAAAAAAAAGACATTCGACAACTAATACAAATAATCTAACATCTAAACAAGAAGAAATAAAACTACATGCACCAACGCAGCAGCAAACTTTCAATTTTCTTTTGTTATGGCCACCATACTCCTTACACCAACGACTTTTCAATTGTAAAAAGTCGGCTAAGAAGTTTCTCAAACATGCCATAAAGACAAATCGAAAATGAAAACATAAAAAGAAAATGTACTATAAAAGTGTTTCAAACCAATCCAAAATCGGTGTGAACAATATCACAATTATTCTGCTTTTCGCCATTAGCTGCCATATTAAGTTCGACTAAAGTATCGATGCTGTTAATGCTAACTCCTTTAAGTATTTTCTGTGCTGCTAAACTGGTAAAATTGAAACTCAAATCGCTTAAGCTGGGAAAATGATGATGACTATTTTGGCGACTGACAGATTTAGCTTCTTGATCTTTAAGACTTATATTCGGCTCCGATCCCAAAATATTCTTATCCAATATGGATTGATATGATTTATCAAGAGACGTTTTCGAATCAGTGATCTGTTTATACATATCGCCAACACTTCCGCCCAAATCATCGAAGGACTTACTGTCGAAAGTATTCCGCGTGAATTCTTTAAAACTATTATTTATAGGCGAATCGGGATTGGAGTTCGATGCAAACTGCTTATTGTTGGAAGTCGACGGTACGTTTTTCAAAAGGTTTTTATAATTCAAGTCGCGCGATGGCATTTGTAAAGACAACTTTCTGCTGTTGTTCATTTGTTCGTTCTTCTCATCGCTGATGTTTTTCCCTTCGCCATTCGATGTTGAATTGTTCAAACTTTCCTCTTTCGTATTGTTGGTATTTTTTGTCCATAAATCAGTGGAAGATTGTTTCGTAGCTATTTGATATCTCGTCGGTTCGATAATAGGATCGGAGCCATTTATAATGACGAGATTGGGATTGGGATCGTTGTTTTGGCCATTCTCGAATGTAATTACTGAACGAACGGGTGAATTCTGCACGAAGATTTTGGTATTTGCTCCTGTGCCACTATTAATAGTGGCAGTGGTTGTCGCATTCGTGTTTGAACTAGCGTAATTGCTTCCGTTCTGATTTGTCGTCACTTGCAAGGTGAACGAATTGCTATGGGAAATTGCAGGTTGCTCAATGACTTTAGGCTTTTCCTTTTCACGGCGTTTAGGTGATCGTTTTGATTTATTTTCGCTGACTTGAGCAGTGTTCCTGGAAATTACAGTTTTATGTGATTCCAAACTAGAAGGGCCGCTAGTTATTGAACTGCCTGTTTTACTACTTTTGTGGGATTCGATACTGGATGGTCCACTGTTATCTAAACTCACGAGAGTTTTCAAAGTGGAATCGTCAGTAGTGAAGGATTTGTCGTCTCTATTGTGTATTGTCTTCAAAGATTCGAGACTCGAAGCTTTGATTGCTTTGAAGTCATTGCCGAAAATCTTGTAATTCTCCCTTTTCGTTGCGCGAATTGGTTTCGTTTCCAGTGATTTAATCTCCTCTTCGTCGATGTCTTCATTCGGTGGTACTTTAGTTAAACTGCTTCGACTCGTCTTGCGTGAACTTTCTCGACTCTTGATTGAATGTATGGGACTTCTGTTGGGATTCCTTGGTAAGGAACTGGAAGACGGTGTACCGAATCGTAAACTAGGAGATTGTTCACGAGATGCAATGTGGGATGTTATGTAAGTCGAATCGTTGGATAATTGACGACGATGGCGACGTGGTAACGTTGCCGATTTGGACGATGCAGTTTCCGAATTTACATAGTAATATGGCAATGATAATGTTGAATCCTAAAATTAACAAAAAATCAATAAAACTGTTTGACAATTTTTGTTTCAATTTATACTTCATCTGCAGTTGATGTTTGTGTACCAACATTGTGTAAATGTATGGCTTTGGAATTGAACCATTCAGTTGGCGGAAATTGTGCACTGAAACTACTAATTTGGCACTGGGAACGTTTAGAACGTCGGAAAATCCTTGACAACAACGATTCTTTTTCTACAAAGAAAAATACACAAATATTTAATAAAATTTTTACATCATAAATTGGGAGTTTAAGAATTTGTTTTATTTTTTACTTACTCGGTGTAGGAGTATTAGCAGAATCACTATTGGGATATTCTGTACTACTACTACTATCAGTATAATTCTGCCTGGCTAAAGTCCTAGTGGAAGCAGACCGACGTAATCGACGTGTAGATCCCCAAAGCCGGAAAGATCCACGTCTGTCTGGACTTTTCGGCGACGGGAAAGATGCGGAGCGACGTTTGTTGTTTCTTGCATAGAGTATTTTGTCGCTTGCATTGCCTCCACAAATAACATCAGCAAGATTAGTCTGAATGCACTGATGAGTAACATCTCCGTCTCGAACTGTAGCCATTTCGCCATGGACCAAAACTAGCGCTTCTTCTGTTGTCATCAACATAGTTTTTCCTATTGCAAGTGACCCATCATCGTTTCGTCGTCTACCTCTTGAATGGCTTCTTGATCGTCTTCGTCTACAAATATTTTAGCAGCATTATTATAAGTATAAGATTCTAAGCAAAAATAAGGGAGGCCAAAACTTGATTTGGGCTGTAGAGCCAAGAGAGATAATTTTTAGATTTAATTTTGATACTTACTCTGGTGTGACAATAAAATATCCTCTTGATGTATGATAGAGTTTCCTTTCTGTTGTTAGTTGCACAAGGGTATCATAAATAACACGTTCGCTAGGAGGTGACACATGTGGGAAAGCCATGATGAGAGCCTCCCGAATGGTTGGTATTCCAGCAGGACGACCTTGGGACGATAGACGAAGGACAACAGCACATATTGCTTCTGTTAAAGGTGTCCATTGAGTTTGTGGGACTGAATTCACAATGCAATCTTCAACATCGTCTAGAAAATGAAATTCAAAATTAGTAGTTGTTTTTTGTACATGAAAAACCGCTTAAAGTCATGTGAAATTTACAAGTCACACATCTTAAAAGATTTCAAAGAATTTCAAGTACAATGAGTTTCTAAGAGTGACTTGAATATTAATCCTAAGTGAAGTAAAGTTTAATATGTACATAGAAAGTTCTTAGTTGATCATTACAATGGCGACACTTGACATAATTCATATGCACATATGATGATAAAATCGGACATTATTTTGCCGTTGGCATCGTGTCCAATTAAATCAATTATTCTCGTAAACAATCGTGTGTCCACACGTTTTCTCATAATGCATATATTATGCGATTATTGCCGCATTTGTTAATTGAATTAATATCGGAAACTAGCGGAAAGCTTGACACGAACGCTGCAGGTATCTATTTTAATGCATAAATAATCTTTGCTTTTATAGAAGGAAGTTTAAGGTTGAGGTGATTTGACCTTATGTATGAATATACAATTTTCTTTGGAATAACTGTTATAATCATTATCATTGACAGCTTCATCTAAGCTAAATATTATAACATAATATTGTTAAATTATATTATTAGTTAAAGTTGTACATTAACATAAATGTGCCATTAAACTAATCAAGATTTACAAGTCTCTATAACATTATAGCTTATTGATTATGTTAAAAGTTTTGATTGTTATCAGCTTTCGCCCCAAATTGCTTCAAACTTTGTTACTACAAAGAAAAGCTCGTGTGTTTTGGGTTGCCTATAGTAAAACATAACTTTAACTATTAAATTTATTTCTGAAAATCATAAAATAAAACTAATTAAAATTATTGAATGTCTATGTCTTTTACACCGTAGTCAAGCATAAAATTCATTAAAATTTTGACAGATGCTTAGCCAAATTGCAAACTAAAACTAATTACTTTCTTTTCCCAGTTTGAGAGACGTCGTCGAAAAGGAAATTGAAACGCATAATATTACTTAGGTATTGGAATTTAATTTCACAACTCAATAATATATCGGATTTACCTGAAGTGAATAAAAATATTTAAAAAAACTGTTGTTTAGTATTAAACGTAATTCGAGTATGTATCAGTAAAAGTGGTAACAGCTTCAAGTTGTATTCAATCATATTATGCATACAGTTGATTTTCATTTTCAACTACAACTGAGCAAACTTGGTTTAGCACAAAAAAAAAACTGCTAACTTTCTACGGAAAACAAACTGACTGACGTCTTCACATTTCTAAAGGACGTATTATAAGTTTATGAACAACAACAAGCAGATTGTGTGCATGTCACTCTCTTTTTGTTTCATTCTTACTGTCATTACATATCTATAAGTTGTGTGTATGTAATACATTTCCAATTGAAAGAAAATCTTTAAGAATGAAATAAAATCAGATCCAGAAAAAATAATTCAGAATTTAATTCCAAAAACTACTTCCCTAATTAGTAAACCCACATAAAAGCAAAGAAAATCTTTGTGAAAGTCAAAGATGTCATAAACCCAAGACTTTTAATTGAACTTTCAATTGATAATTAACAATCTCATAAATTATTATTACTTTTAAAAGGTCCTTACAGGTCTCCAATTAGTAAAGCAAAGTATAACTAACAGGAAGACATGTTTGTCTAATTAATGTAATTGTTAGTATTAATATCAATTTCTTGATTTTTCTATAGAATCGGGAAGACACGACGACACCATGAATCAAGTGTAATCATGAGCAAATACCAAAAGAAGTAAAGGAAAGCAAAAGCAAAAGGAAAGGTAACCAATAACTCAATCGCATGCCAAGCTTTATAATGAAGTTATAATTTAATTTATAGTATTGTTCCCCGAACCTTTCTGTTGTTGTCCGTTTAAGTCTGTCGTCGCAAGTGCACGACTTCAATGTCTTGTGAATGCATGAAAAGACTTAATAAGCAAGCAGACTGATGAAATGAAAAGCCAGTTTCCTATATAACTTCCAACTATGGCAACACGATCACGTCAAAGTGTTAAAAATCTAAAACGATCTTTCTAAACAGCGTTTGTTTGTTAACTCAATAGAAAATGATGTTATTAGTATATGGTTTTGATGATGACTCTTTACTATGAACTTTAATTTTATTGAAGGAAAGAGAATTAATTGATGGGTTAAATTTAAATTGAACTTAATTTTATTTGAAGTATTAGGAAAGGTTAGAGACGGATTGGAACTGAGGGAAATCGGGGATTTACCCGGTGGGCCGGTAGCAATCAGACTTACTGGCTCGTGCAAAACTACCACAGTGCCATAATAATAAAAAAATGGAAACACCGGTTATCAATTAAAATCTCTTAGTATTGATATTATATAAACTTAAAATCCCAAAAAATTCTTTACCATCTTCATCTTCAGCGGTCTGAACAAAGAAGAAAACTTTCACTAAAAGTCAAACAAGTCAATAACAATATATAAAACCCTTTTGATGTTTTCGTTATGCAACTGCACAAGTTAATAATATTAATTACATCCCATTTCTTATTATTTTATTTCCCTCTGAAATTTTATTGTCTTTTATATGAGTCGCACTTCTTTGTCTTGAGTTTTGTCACCATTGTCAGTCTATGCATCGTGGAAATAAATAAAGAAAATTACATGAGTGCATTGTAGACATTGAAGACATTAAAGGTAAGAAAGATAACAACCATCTAAGAGTTCCTTAAAAAAGCAAGATGGCAATAATAACAAGCGAGACAACGAAAAAGAACACGAAGATAATAAAGACAACGAGCTCGTGGTTAATTAACCGTTGCGATGTGACATAATTGTGATTTTGAGAGAAGAGCAACTAACTTAGTTTCAGCCTTCTTCCTGTAATTGATATAATCATAATCAACAAAACATGTTAGAAGTTCCTACTATACATATTTTATATTTATTGTAGCGTTTAGTAAGTGCTTGTTTATATGAATAACATGTCGGACAAGAAGACTAGGTATGTATAACATGTTTTGTATTACATACTTGACTTTTCGTGGAATATCACGAAACAAATCATGAGTACAGAGTACTTATCATTATTCATTTGTATACTCAAAGAGAACAACGTTTGTCCTTTGTATGTAATATCATTCCATTCTTCTTAACAATTGAAGATTAAAGTAACATCGATAAATTATAAATGTTTCAAGAATTAATTAAGGAATTCTATTGCAATTCACGTTTTGACCATGTAACCATTTAAACCAAAATCTTATTTTAAATAAAATTAAAATTTAATTTAGAATTTTAAATGTTGCAAATGTTAACATGTCGAAAAATAAAATTTATAGTTTATTACATTTTATTCTTTAAAATAATATTACATGGAATGATGTCATTTAAAAATTTAAAAATTGTAAATTGAATTCATGATCACGATGATATAAATAAAATTGTAATTTTAAATAAAACTCCGTTGTTGCTAATTATGATTGTAATTCTTGAGCATGTAATGTAATAGCACCGTTACAAAAGTGAAATATAGTATTCGAGTTATGAATGAAAGCAATAACAATAATTAAATACTTGGACAGGTAAACAAGTGTTTTGTAACATTACGTAAAGATTTAATTAAATTTTTGCACTTTGCAGTTTTAAAAACGCTACACAGCTGGCTGCTGTTCTCAATATAATAAATTATAATGTTCTCTGATATATTCTCATAAAGAGCTAAATTTGCATGATGTAAGTATAACGCACCGCATATTAAAAATTAATTAAAATATCAAATTTTAAACAGAAACAGAATTTTTAATATTTTAATTTAGACAACCAAATTTACACACAAGAGAAATGTAAATTATGTGGTTCTTTAAAGTTTAACAAAAATCAATAAATCTTGACACTCAACAAGAATATCATCAATGATTCATGACACTGCAAATCTTTTGCGATGTCGGCATCATTAAAACTATGTCGATAGTAGTAAAAGTATCCCTAAAGCGACCCCATTTCCAAGATAAGCACTTTTCACCTAGTGAAATTGTCTACTTAACAAAATTCAGTAATGGCCCCATGCCAAAATGAGATCAAAGCACTTCAAGAATAAACCGAATTCATGCTTTATCTCATAATAAAATGAAACTAAACTAAACTAAACTACAATGCAGAAATTATGCATTTCTAACAACCCATAAAATTTCACTATTTAACCCATTTACAATCTCGTTATTTCTTGAAAAATCGTAATAGGATTTCAATAATTTATTCCATAAAACGCGTGGATTAAAATTTAACATTGCCGAGCTTTACCTATTTGAATAAGAAGTTAACGTGAAAATTTGATTGGAGAATGTAAAATTAATTGGCGAACAACCATAGAAGGGAATGTTTTATTGTAGAAGTGTACTATAAACAAATGCTCGCAACGAAATGGAATCAATTAATTTTCTAGTCGACATTTATAAGCCGCGTTTATTGAGAGTTTAAATGCATTTAGCATCTTGTAGAATGAATCCAAGGATGGAATGGCATGAAATGCGTGTGTGTCGATTTTATTTATCAATTATGCAGTCAGGTGGATGCTGTTTTTGCTTGCTGAGCATTTCATATGCTGGAATGCCATTTGAAGACTTGCTTAACATTTTCTCTATGATGTATAGCTATACTAAAGTTATGGATTTCAATTTGTTATGGAGTTACTCTGCAGAGCTACACTTTACATTTTGCTCCAGGAGGTGGATGTGGATTGTGGACAGTTATTGAGATTGCGCTTATTATTATTTATCATTTATAGATGTTATTATAAGTACTGTTATATTTTATCATTTAAATAATGATTAATTAACTTTTGTTTAAATCATCTACTTTATACAGCATTATACCGTGAAGATCCCATGGGCCCACGCTACTGGTTTCGAAATTTCTCACGGCAAATTTTTTGATGAAACTCGCCGAGAAAAATTTGACGACGCGATAAACAATAACAAAATTATCGTAAATTTCAAAAATTCATATCTCAGAAACTAAAAGAGCTAGAAAAAATATAAAAACAGATTTAGAATCAGCGAGTCGAAATCTACAATATAAACCACCTCCAAAATGTCTGTTATCAAAAATAAGCGGTTTGAAATTTACAAATTTTTCGAAATTTTGAAAATTCATATCTCGTGAACTAAAAATGCTACAAAAAATCTAAAGGCAAATTTGGAATCAGAGGATCGAGTTCTTTAAGATACAATACCCTTAGAATTTTTATAGACGAAAATTACCAAAATATTTATTTTTAACCCTTATTTTTATCCCTTAGAAGAATCGTAGGGGAGTAATATAATAATTTATTTTAAAGATATTCTTGAGTTCTAACTAATGGCAAAAGAATTTTTGAAATCGATTAATAATTTTAGAAGTTACCAATGAAAGAAAAATTTGAATTTTACTTCCAGCTGAATTGCCGCTCCTCTGGGGGCGGCAGACTAATTCTTTAAGCCATAAATGATGTTTCTAGCTTAATTATTAAGCGATTTATCACTAGAAAAATCAATTTGAAACGTTAGGGGTAGTTACCACCCTTTAAAATTGATAATTTTAAGATTTGAAATAATTGTTTGAAAGCTGATTAAATTCTCTATCTTCTCATAGCAGAATGAACCAAATCCCTTATCTAAATTATGAGATATAATTTATTTAAATCAGATGTTTTCATATTTCAAAACTTCACCTTTGACCTTAAAAACAACCCCTTTACTATTATTTTCTGCAACCTTTCTAGTCGTCAATTAAAACTAGGTGTAATAAGCTTTCTTTTGAAGTAAATTTTATTTAATTCGATCCTTTGGTTTTAAAGAAAGAAATTTTTGTTTAAAGCAGAAAAAATTTGAATTTGTTAATACTAAATTTCACCCCCTGTTTCTGCCCTTCGTAATAGTCCAAATGGGATATATTTAAGCTCATTAAAAAGTAGGATTTGTCCTAATTATTATACATGAAATTATTATTTTATTAATGTCACATGCTTATTTATAGTTTATATAAAGGATTTAAGATTTATGCGAAATGTTACTTGATTTTGAATCTTAACAATAAATAATTAGAGTTAGAAAAGATTAAAATTTATGTTCATTTAGTAACTCCATGGTAAATTTTAATTATAAGGAAATTTTAGTTTAATTTTATGTAATTGTTACAAATCTGTTTTGTTTACTTACAAGTAGTGAGTGTAATTATAATTATATCCATGTTTGGTGCAATAATAAGTGTTAATATAATTGCCCTTGCGAGTAATTAAGTTTTATTTGTGTTTAACTTAAAATAGACAAATGAGGCAAAGTTTAAGTTTTTCGTGATATTTTGACCTTCAAATCTGTTCTAATGACACTAATTAATACTTTAACATTGTTTCAGGAAGTTTGTTTTGTTTAAATTTATTTTATCGGTATAAGATAAAAGATTGTCTGTTCTTAGTTTTTAGTATTCCATTAAAAAAATTAAATAAATGATTTAAATTTTTTTGTAAACATTCTGAAATTTAATATATTTGGTAAAAATACTATAAAATTGTTGTACCACTTCCTCTTATCTTTTATCAAAGATTGTGAGATTTTATAAAAGTAAATTTACTCATTCTTAGAAAAATTGTAAAAAAAACTAAAATTATGTAACTCTTACACTAGAAGAGAAAAATTTTTGGACCAACTAACGTAGACTATGTGTTACCACTGCTCACGTTACAATACACGAGCCCCCTACATGTACGTAATGTCCAATTTTCCGCACTAGTCCTCGGAAATTAAACTTCCCGATAACGCGGCGCCAAATGAGTACGCGAAAGTGCAATAATATAGCCGATCGACGAAAAACTCTTAGTAAAATCAACAACATGAATGCCATGAAATTAACTTATTATAATCAAATAAATACACAACTTTTTAAAATTTGTAATTAATTGCATTATAATAATTAAACGTCAATTATAATTTACGATGCGTTAAATGAAAATTTATGATTACAATTACCTTTTAAGGTTTATTTATAACTCACTTGAGCACATTTTATATTACTGCAAATTTTATAACCGAGAAAAACTGCACGTAATTGCAATAAACATATAAAGTGAGTAAACAAATAAATTAAGTGTGAACTTTTCTTTATGCCCATCATCTTTTTCTTTGTAAGTATTGTATTTGTATTTGAATTCTATTATTATAAAAAGAAACAGTTGCATTTTACTTATATTATTGAGATAATAAAACCAAACCATCTGTAATTTACTAAAAATTAAAATTATACGCTAAATTATTTGTTTTACGCATAAAAACATAATATTAAATTTCATACTTGTTTTTATATATTCTATGTACATCTAAGAAATTCAATATTATTATTATTTATTTTATTATATTAGAAGTATTCATTTCTATTTCTATTTCTTTAAGTTTTATTGCATAAAAAACAAATCAATAGAATTGTAATCAATATTTAAATATCAAATTATATTTTTTAATTATTTACTAATAAAAAAACTATCAACTTAAATTTAAATTTTAGAAATCATGAAGAAAATTAGAAAATACCCAACAGGAAATTATGATATTGTTGGTTAACTAGCCATTTCGAATTGTTTGCTAATAATGTCATTAATAAATAAACAAATACGTAATATTCTTGTAATGCAATTAATTTAAATTAAATAACAACACTATACATATTGTTAAGTCAACTTGTCCATGTCTTTCTATCTTGTTCTTGTATATTTACCTAAAGATTATTTAACTAAATTTGTTTGACTTGCTTGTACAAAACCTAGTTAACTATTCACGTTTTAATTAAATTATAAATGGTTTCACATAGCGTTGATTGAGAGATATTACTTAAGATACGAAATGTGTATGACAGTTAGCGTTCCAATTTAAATGAGTCCCTCATTTTTTCATTGTAGATTAGAACAACTTTAGGGGTCGATAAATTTAATCATTTCTCGACAGAGGGTGACTCTTACGTTTATGACACATTCTCGTGCATAATTATTTAATGGTAATTAATGGCGAAGTTAAATTACGAATCAAATACATATTATCAAATATTAGCTTGATAATGTTGTATAAACATGAGAATCAACTCCTGTTGGAGCTTTTGCTATTCTCCAACAACAACAAAAAATGAGCAATTAATTTGGAACACTGACTGCCAAATACGTTTCGTATCTTGCTAAATATCTCTCAATCAACGTGTCAATATACAACTATAATTTCTCTCATTTTTAATTGGCAAGTTGCGTTTATCTTTTACATCATTTTAGTTCTACATCAACAAATTTGCATTATTATTCAATAATTGTAAACTAAACTCTATTTCTATTTCAAACTTAATTATTAAACTTCAAATTGAAATTAAATTCATGTACATAATTGTAATTATACTAAATTTTAATTATAAATGTTGTGTTGTAGTTTAATTAATATTTAAATTCTTTAACTACCCAAAACAGTTTTAAAATTGTTCCCATGATTATGTTAATTATATTTTGGAAGCTAGCAGTAAATAAACTCAAAATGGTTACTGTACTGTTACATAGTGTGATATACAATCAAATACATATAGAGAAGCTGCTCATTAAACTAAATCAGGTGGCTCTGAACTGGTTTCTTTGCATTGAAGATTTGCAGTCGTTTGTATTGCATTAATGTGTTTTGACTTGGTTTTATCCATGGAGTATTGTAAACATCAATACATCTTAACTTTCATTATATTTCAGTGCATTTCCATTCTTTAACTCGTTACTTTAACGGTTTACCAATGTAATTTACGATTATTTCGTTTTATAACGACTGTTTCTAGACTTAAATGTGTCTTGCGGTTGAATCAATCAATATTTTGTAATTTTAAAATAATATATTTTATTTTTTATTTAAATTTTTATAAAAAATGAGGGAACACGTATAGGGACTGTCTAAAATTTATATATAGGACTTTACTATCCTTTTCAAAAGTTTCGAGCCCTCAATCTGAATGTTCACTACATTACGCTTCACCTTTCCTTTATTTTAACTTTAAAAATTTATAGTTATTATTCCAATAATAATTTTGAAAATTGTAAGTAAGAAATTGAGTCTATTTGTTAATATAAATATATCAATGAATAAATTTTTAAAATATTCGCATTATCTTTCGAGATATTATATTCCTACGTTTTAATTAATTACACGAAAACTAATTAAAGTTCAGACTTGAAATTTTGGGATGCTAAACAGAACAATACTATTTGCAACATATCAAAAAATGAATTATTTTTATCCAATAGAAGCTGGGATATAAATTAACAAAGTCGAGTGATCTAAAC
>JASKGN010010711.1:0-20404 GCA_030556245.1 Falagria sp. GC000072 | reverse complement strand
TTTCCAAATCCTCCTCAAGAACGGCGTCGTCCGCGACATCATTGTCGACCGTGAAGTGCACAACTGGGAAGCTAACATCATCAAGGCTATCGTGAGCCAAGTTCAACTCGACACCCAAGGTGAAAATGTTGTCAAGGCCCATGTTAACCAACTCCCCGAAGGCGACTCCAACTCTGCTACTTTCAAGACCATGGAAGATACCATCACCGGTACCTACGAAACTTTGTACGACATCACCCCCTTGCCCGAGTACCTTGTCCAATCTCAACCTGAATTGGTTCCCATGCCTGAACTCATCAAGGACGGTGAAGTCATCGAAATCGTCAAGAGCAAGAACTTCAGCCGTAGCGAAGAAAATCTTTCTTACTACTACGGTCTTGGCGGTATGGGTCAATTCGAACCTAGCACCAACCAAATGGCTGACTTCCTTGCCCGCAGCGCTCTTTCCCGTGTGATCGTCACCGGTGACCTTAAGCATTACACCATCCAATCTGCTACTACCACCAACAAGATCATCGTTGCCCCCACCCTCAACAGCGAGGAAAAGGGTATGGTTGTCTCCCACTTGAACTTGACCCTTGCTGCCATGAAGCCCGCTTCCGGTTCTTTCCAACAACCCCAACAAGGACAAAAACTTGGCTCTTTGACTTACACCTTCAACACCCCTTTCTCCGGTAACCACGAAGCTCGTCAAGGTTCCCAACGCCAAGAGCAAGAATACTTGTTCTCTTCTGAAGAAGATGACCAACAATACGCTCGCCACCAACAGCACTACAGGAACCGTCGCTCTGCTCGTCAGAACACCGACTCCATGGAATCCGAAGAACAATGGGCTCAAGAAGAAGCTAAACTCAGCCAGCCTCCTCAATCCCCTTTGATGCCTTTGTACATCGGCTACAAGGGTAAGAGCGTCAAGTCCGCTGACAAGATCAACGTTGTTGAAGTTGCCCACAAGCTCGCCAAGCAAATCGGCCAAGAAATCCAACACCCCAAGGAAATCCAAAAGGAACAGACCCTCGCTAAGTTCGTCATCTTGAGCTCCGTTGCTCGCATCATGGACGACAAGGAAATGCACCAAGTTGCCGAAAAATTGTACACCCAAGAAAAGAAGGGTGAACAACTCGAAGCCTGGATTGCTTACCGTGACGCCATTGCTGAAGCCGGTACTGGCCCCGCTCTCTTGACCATCCAAGACTGGATTAAGAACAATAAGATCCAACACGAAGAAGCCGCTCAAGTCATCGCTACCTTGGCTGAAGCTACCCGCCAACCCACTGAAGAATTCATGCGTACCTTCTACAACATCGCCTTCCAAGACGAACATGTTCAACGCCAAGCTATGCTTAATGATACCGCCATCTTGTCTTTTGCCCGTCTTGCCCGCAAGGTCTACGTTGACAACCTTGTTGCCCACAACGAATATCCCGTTCACGCTTTCGGCAAATTCAACACTCAACAAGCCAAACAACTTGTTACCAAGACTCTTATCCCCCACTTGAAACAACAACTCGATCGCGCTATCCGTGAAGGTCTCAGCCACCAGGTTCTCGCCTACATCCAAGCTCTCGGTGAAGTTGCTCACCCCGAAATTCTTCCCGCTTTCGAACCTTACCTCGAAGGTGACTCCAAATGCTCCGACTTCCAACGTGTCCAAATGGTTGTTGCTCTTCGTGAACTCGTCAAGACCCACCCCAAGGTTGCCCGCTCTGTTCTCTACAAGATCTACCAAAACGCCGGAGATTTCGATCAAGTCCGTGTCGCTGCTGTCTTCCAACTCATGCGCACCTCTCCTCCAGCTAACATGCTCCAACGTATGGCTCAATACACCCAAATCGATGAATCTGAACAAGTCAATGCCGCTGTCAAGTCTGCCATCGAAACCGCTGCTGAACTTGAAGGTGCTGAATTCGCTGAACTCGCTGAAAACGCCCGTGCCGCCAAGGATCTTCTTACCAAGGATGTCTATGGCATCAACTACAGCCAAGACTTCTTGCGCAGTTACGTCCAACAAGAAATGAACCTTAACTACAAACAGACCCTCCAAATCTACGGTAGCCAAGATAGCCTTTTCCCCAAGGGTATCAAATACGCTCTCCGTGCCGGTCTTGGTGGTGCTCGCCGTCAACTCTTCAACGTCCAATACATGGTCTCCAGCATTGATGAACTCACCAACGTCTTCCAACGTCAATTCCACCATTACGAACAAGAACAACATCAACAACAACAAGGTTACCAACAAGCCAAGCAACAAAAATGGACCAGCGAATATATCGCCGAAAAATTGAACATCAAGAACCCTGAACGCGAACAGCTCGAAGGTAACTTGTTCCTCCAAATTGCCGGTGGTGTCACTCGCTACTTCACCTTCAACAACCAAACCATTGAAATGCTCCCTGAAGTTCTCCGCCAACTTGAAGATATGCTCCGTGAAGGTGAACAATTCCACTACACCAAATTCATGAACCGTTTGGATGTTGCTATCAGCTTCCCCACTGAAATGGCTTTGCCCTTCGTCTACACTCTTGATGCTCCTACTCTCTTGCACTTCCAAGGCAAGATCCGCGCTACCTCTGAACCTAAGATGAGCAACGGTCAAAACCTCCGTATGCCTGAAACCATCACCGCTCAAGCTGAAATCCGCACTCTTGTTGCTACCCGTCTTCAAGCTAAGATTGGTTTCATCACTCCCTTCGATCACCAACAATACGTTGCCGGTTACGACAAGAATGTCCAAATCAACTTGCCCATCAAGTCCGAATACCAAATTGACTTGAAGCAAAAGCAAATGCGCGCTGAATTCCAACCCATGGAACAAGACAAGAACACTCAAGTCTTCCACTACTCCACCTGGCCTTACACCGCCAAGAAGGACATCCTTGAATTGGAACCCATTGCCAACACTCAAGACATCAAGATCATCTATGCTGAACAAGAACCCCAGACCCAAATCAACCAGATCTTCGGTAAGGAAACCGGTATGGCTTTCCGTGTCGAATACATCTCCGAACAGAAATTCGCTGATGCCATGTGGTTCTACGAACAATTCCAACGCAACGACGCCATCTCTGCTCTTCTTGCTCCAATGTACGATGAAACCGTCCAACACGTGAAATGCAACGTTGAATACGAAGCTCAACACTCCACCGCCCGCAAGGTTCAACTTCGTCTTGGCTACACCAGCCAATACGAACAAGAACAAGGTCAAGGCTCCGTTGAGGTCCAACAATTCGCTCAATTGCCCCGCGAATCCAATGCTCGCCAACAACAACTCGCCAAGCTCGCTGGTGCCGGTATTGTTAGCTCCACTGCCCGCGTTGTCGACTTAGAAATTGAATTTGACGGTCAACAAAAGGCTGAATACGTCGCTACCATCGCTGTCGGTTCCAGCCCTGCTGACCAAAAAGCTCGTTTCCTCGTCTACGTCAAGAAACACGCTCAACGTGCTTTCGAAGCTGCTTTCGCCGCTAAGATCAACATGCCCAACACCAACGGTCTTGATTACGTCTATGCTCTTGACTTCGACTCTACTACCTCTTACCAAGGTGAATTCGCTTTAGGTGAAAACCTCCAATCTGCCCCTAAGATGACTTTCCAAGGTAAATTCTACCAAACCGAAGGCCGCAGACAATACCTCAAGAACCTTCCCCGCGCTCAAGAATGCCGTGAAGAAATGAAGCGTGGTAACAACCAATTGCCCGCTTGCGCTAACATGACCATCGAAGCTAACCTTCTCGACTGTGCTAATCTTCAAATTGAATTCCCTCAACTTTCTCTCAAGGCCCGTAATGTCACCCACAAGTTCTACAACGCTCTTCGTGCTTTGAATTACTTCAACCTCGACGAAAATGTTGTTGATGCTCAGACCCCTGAAAAGGAAGGCCAATTCTACTACAAGGGTTGTTACAGCCATGACCTTACCAGCTTCAACTTCACCTTCAGAACTAACAAGATGGAATCTCACTTCGACAACATTCGTGTGAATGACTGGGCCAGACATGCTTTGGTCATGCACCCTATCTTCCGTGTTCAACAACGTGTCCTTGGTCACTCTCTTGCTCTTGATACCGTCAGGCGTAAGTATTTAAATTACATTTTCCAAATACTTTGTACTAACAAATTTTCTTAATTACAGCCATCTGTGTTGTTGACCAAAACGCCATCAACACTTTCGATAACAAGACCTATGAAGCCCAACTCGGCAACGACTGGACTGTCATGATGCAATACGTTCCCCAATACGCCCGTGAAGGTCACCAATACCAAAAGTACCAAGAACAACAAGAGAAACTCCAACTTGAACAATACTCTGTCCTCGTCCGCGATGCCAAGAACGATAACCAAAAGGAAGTCAAGATGACCATCCGCACTCCTGAATCCGAAGGTCAAGTCATTGAAATCGATCTTAAGCCCCAACAACAACAATGTGGTGACCAACAATGCCTTAAGGTTCTCGTCAACGGTCAAGAAGTCCAATACGACAACAAGAAGGTCCACCAAATCAAACACGGTCTTGTCCAAATCTACGCTCTCCCCAACGATGAAGTCAAGATTGAAGTCCGTCAAGCTTACTACATCATCTACGATGGTGAACGCGTCAAGCTTACCTCCACTCACCAAAAACTCCGTGATGCCGTCCGTGGTCTCTGCGGTACCTTCACCGGTGAACAAGCTGATGACTTCCTTGCCCCCGAAAACTGCATCTACAAGTACGCCGAACCCTTCGTTGCTGCTTACCAAATCGAACAATCTGAAGCTCGTCAAGGTCGTTACAACTACAAGAAGTCCCAAGGTCAACACGAATGTGTCGAAAAGGAACAACAATTCGCCAACGTGATCTCCGATCAAGATGCTGGTCGCAAACATGAACAATACCATCAACGCAACAACTTCCATCGTCAAAACCAACACTTCGCTGGCAAGCACGCTAGCTCCCAAAACAACTGCGTTACCCACCAAACTCGTTACCAAATTGTTGATGACGAAGTCTGTTTCACCATCCACCCTGTTCC
Source organism: Falagria sp. GC000072 (assembly GCA_030556245.1). NCBI lineage: Eukaryota > Metazoa > Arthropoda > Insecta > Coleoptera > Staphylinidae > Falagria > Falagria sp. GC000072. Next base: position 15,395 of record JASKGN010010711.1, on the reverse strand, counting down.
CGTCTGCAAGCAACACTGCTCTGCCGATAGGGCTATTGAAAAGCGCGTCAATGTTCACTGCGTCCAGAACTCCAATGTCTCCCAACTTTGGAAGCAACAGATTGATAATGGTAGCAGCCCTGACTTCTCCACCAAGTCTGTCAGCAAGACTATCAAGATGAACGTTCAAGACTCTTGCTCCAAGTACTAAGTACTCTGAACACACTCTTCTTATTAAAACGAACATCCCAAAAATATTAAATGTAAATTTATTATTATAAATAAATGCAATTGGCAACAAGTTTATTTTTGTTTTGTTTTTTTGTATTTCTTAGAATAAGTTTTTAGTTTGCAGTGGCAACTCAAAAAAGTTCCAAAATTTGTTGTTCAACGTTCAACAAATTTTTGAACTTTCTAGACCAGCGTTTCTCAACCAAAATCGTCACGCGGCTCCATAAAAAAATTTTGTTTTCGAGCGCGGCCTTTGAAAAAATATTACAATTCAGTATTATCTTTTTTATATTGAACAATTTATTTATTTATGTATACATATAAAACTATAAATATAAATCACAGAAAAATTACATAAAATCACACAATATTAGAGAGAAATTTGAGAAAAAAATTGAAAAAAAATCATACTAATTTATCTATGTAAAACATTTGCAGCCCAAATTTTTTATGTCGCGGCTCACCGGTTGAGAAACGCTGTTCTAGACCCTCGTTAAATTATTTAAATATTTTATTTGTCATCACCTGTACAATGACATTTTGATATAAATATAGGACAAAGAGCTTTTTTTCATTATTATCATGTTATTATAACAGAATCGAAATATCAGTTTATGAGGATTCCTTACGATTCAAGTTTTTATAGAATTTTGTAGAAGGAAATTTGCCTTAAAAGCTTTTTTTGCTAAATGTTTGTTTAATACTTATGTAAATATTATGCAGGGTATTTTACGAATCCTTACAATACTTCATTGTATTTTGAAGTCAGAAATAGCCTCTTGGAGGGTTTCAATTTATTCAATAATGAATTGTTTGTAATTTTTCTTTTATTTTTTATGTGATATTTACCCTTATACAAATTACATTGAGAAAAGAGAGCGTATATCCAGTCAATATCCTTCACAAAATAATTTGAAATTAGAAAATAAATAAACTCAAGTTTTTAATCAATTCTCTTAGATTGCTTTAGAATAACAACGGAAACATAAAAAGTCATATTAAAATGAGAAGCTAGAAATGTCAAATCATGTTAAGAAGGACAAGGATAACAAGCTATCGTGGAAAAAGCGATTAGCAAAACGACACGTGCCAGATTCAGGAAAACAGCTTATAATAACAACAACATTGCAAAATGCACCACCATATCACATTTCATCTAAATTTACTCCAAGTTTCAAAGCAATAGCTGCGTTCCAAGAAGAGGAAAACTTTAATTACTTCAGAATACGAAAACATCCAAACCAAACACTCTCAACTTTGATAAATTACAAAACTAAGATGTATTTAAAATATCTGTGTATTACTAAGAAGGAGGTTTCCTAGTAACAATGTAGTATTCTCCATAAAAAAATAGCAAATCTTTTATTAAAACAAAAATTTTTGTGTTGATGCCACAGCGTTACCATTAGCAACTGCGGCAAATCGAAGCAAAAAGCGACACATCCATGTTTTAAACACTTGCAATGTTTTCTCGTCAGCTCGTAGCATCGGTGTTCAGTTGTTTCAGTTGGTTTGTGCGATCCGATCTGCGCGGTCTCGCACAATCCTGATCCCTATTTTCTTCCAATCCTTCGCAGACAGCAACGAACTTTCTTAAAGTAGACGTGATTGCTATCGTAACAGTCTGAAGGATGAAAAGCACTGTCTACTTGACTAGACGTGAGTTTCTCTTCGTTTTCTTAGTGTTCAACAGTCTCGAAGCAAAAAGCGTTTGCAACAAGAACGAAGTTATTAAACCGCAACAGGAAGACTTTCGATATTTGTATAACTATTTGACGGGTACTGGTGCTCATAATTTTAGTAAATCTGTGACTATTGGCTTTTTGGGTGCTTATGGACAAGCACAAGTTGTCTTAGGAGCTTTACCTCTCGCCATAGACGCTATCAATCAAAATAAAGGTAAATAGCAAAACAAGTTAATGAACTTGGAATATTGATGTTTCAACTTTTTCTCTTTGGTTTTTCTTATGGTTGTGTTTTTATTTTGGACACTTCAATGATAATCCCACAGGAGGGAATTTTATTAACTTTTTTTAGAAAACGAATTTAGCAGGGAATGAAATAAAGTTAAGATTTTAAGCAATGATAAATAAATATTACGAGAAAATAATTTATTTTGTTGCAGATTTACTTCCGGGCAGAACTTTACATTATGTTGCTGCTGATATTGGAACAAATCCACCAGCTTCGGGTTTGACCCGAAAAAACTCGTCCCTTGCGGCACGTGCGATACAAGCAATGACCAAGATGAGGGACAACGGGACGATTGCGTTTATTGGACCTGATGACACTTGTTCCGCAGAGGCTTTGGTATCGGCTGCATGGAACTTGCCTATGATCTCATATGTATGCACATGATTTAATTCAAAATTCCAAAATACAAATACGAACAAATATATCCACCTAAAAACAAATATGATTTGATCAATATCAATATGTTAATTACATAGTTCACATAACAAAACCAAATTGACTAAAGTAAAATTTTATTTTATTTTTCCCAAACATTTTAGAAATGCAGTGATACAAAAGTCTCTGACAAACGAGTATTTTACACATTTGCAAGAACTTTGCCTCCTTCAAGTAAAGTATCAAAAAGTGTGGTTTCCTTATTAATGGAATTCAACTGGCGAAAATTTGTCGTTGTGTTTGGTGAGCATCCGGCTTCTGGGGGAGAAGTTAAAGAAGCAATCAAAGTACGTCATTTTATTTGATTTTTTTTTTGCTAAGCATAGAAATATTGTTTCAAAAGTTTATATTGTGTTGCTGTTTTATGATTGATTAAAATTATAATGCTATGACAAATAGGAATTATCAGAGAAGCATGGATTGATTGTGACTGATACGAAACATTATTCGGATTACATCCCCAGGCACATCAATGAGATGGACAGTATTGTTCGTGACACATATGAACGAACTCGCGGTGAGTGCGAATTTTCTATCATTTCTTATTTCTTATATATTTGTTTACAAAATATCCAGTCTTCAAATATATTTAGATTGCAAATGACTAAATTAGTAATTAAGGATTTTATGTATATATCATTAGTTAAAGAATCCCATCCTATTTTTAGTATTAAAAAGCAGCGCTTTCCAACTTTTTTTGAGATAAGAAACAAGCGAGTTTGCTACACTGACATTTGGTAACTTTACTAGTTACAAACATAGTAATCATGAATGATTCGGTCAACACATATTTTAGCAATCCGCACTCCTCCAAACTTGAGGACCACAGTTTGGGAAACACTGATTTTTAAGTTCTACTACTATCATATCCGGGATATTTTCAGAATCTCTCGGAATCAGAAATCGCGCCCACTGAATTTTGCCCGTGTTGCTTGTGCTTCAATAATAGTCGCCCCGTAAAAGATTGGAATCTATTTGCATCAATTGTAGAGATAACTCTGGTCTTACTCTATAGATAAAAATGGAAGTATGTCAGTTTCAATAGAACATCTTTTTACTCTTAACATACTGCTTGTTGGTAATACTTGTTGGTAGTATGTTGATTTATGTCTTTTTATTCTATAACCACTCAGTTGATTTGTTCATTCTCTTTAATACATTCTAGATTCTAGGAATCCTCTTCAATTTAGATTCACAGAATAAGGAAGTACACTTAGATGTAGATATAAATATCAATTCTTCATCGTTGTTTTGTTGATTTGGGTTAAGTGCTGTGCAACTCAATTATATGTACATATCATTTAAATAATTGCATAGTACACTTTAGGTGCTGAATAAATAGTTCTTATGTTATATAGTACTCTATATGTTATTATAGAAAACAAAATTTAGTTTATAACATTTAGAATAGTTTGTTTAACATTGTTCATACATTTGAGTAGATCTAAAATAGAAGCAGTGGCGGATTTATTTCAATAGATTTATTTCAGTTCAAAGTTTTTAATTTTGAGGCTTTCCACCCCAGCGATTGTATAACCAGAGCCGCGTTAACAATAAGGCTAATTAGGGCCCCACTCCTTTGGAGTCTCACAATTTTAAAATCTACAAAGCTTCATGGTTGGGATACCGAATCAAATCTCGGGGGCTTGGGTATCAGGATAAATACCCGGTAATTCTTAAATACCCAAAACTCACGCTGCGTGATTTACACTAGCACCGGCGTGCCCAAATGTTTTATCAATTTTTATTAATGCAAATCAAAAACAATTAAATTTTAATTACCAACTCGATTCTCAAAAATCTTTATTTCATGACTCCTAATACTGGCCTTTGGAGCTCGCGGCCATTTGTATTACAAAGCGCTATGTCTAAAACCCGTGTGTCAAATGTCTAAAGACGTCCCTGCTAAACTTCTAAATAATTTTAGATCCGCTTTTGTTTAGCGGAAAATCTATCACAAAGCCTAACACAAATTAGGTTTTAAGAGTTTTTTTTATAATGTATGCAAAACTATTGAAACTATTGTTACTCCCCTGCCTAGGATTATGCCAGATAAAAATTTGATTCATCAATAAATTTGCATATAAACAACCTTAATTAAGTCGGGTTTAATTTTTAAAACAAAGCTTTGAAATAAAAATTAATAATTGCAATATAAATAGCTGCATTCGTTATTTTATTAAAGCATTTAATATCATTTTATTAATGATTTTCTTTATTAATTTTAAGTTCGTTATTAATGATTTTTTAATAACGTTGTTTTGCTACTTTAATATTTTGAGTTGACCCCGTCTATATTTCATAGAATTAATGAATTAATACACTTTTTGTATTCTCGTCATTCGTTTTCTTCATTATTAATTTCAGTAATAAATTGGAATAATAAAGGTTTTAATAAAAATAACGAATGCAGCTAATGTAAAAAGCACAAAAAACAACGCATATTATGATTATAATATTTATAATATTTAATCGAAAGTTATTTTTTATTCTAATTGAAAAGTTCCCTATCCAACATGCTGCGTGAATGAAATAATAATACCCAACAGTTTACGTTTTTGTTGGTGAACATATTGCCCTTGTTGATTTCGTTAAATGCCTACAACGTCGTCGACTATTGGATTCCGGCGATTATGTAGTCATATCAGTCGACGACGAAATCTACGATCCAAACCGTCGCATTCGCATTATTCAAAGGGGTAAGTTATTTGTCATTTGTTGTTATTACTTGTACATTACTAGACATGTAATCATGTAATCAAGTAATCAAAGTCATTAAGTAATACACTAAAGTTTGATATAATATAATGTCATATAATTAGTGGAAATACTTTACACACGTCTTTTTTATTGAAAAACGTAGTATTGTAATAGAACCAAAAAAAAAATCACGAAAACCTTTGAATGCAGATAGATTATACAGTCAACGATAAAACATGGTTTAGTTTTGATTGGAGTTGATGGATTGGTCATCAAATTATGACAATCATTACTGCACTGATACTTTAATTTAAGCTTCAAATTATAAATTAACATTAGTCTCAATTTGCATATTTTAATAAGAAGATTTTTACATTGTACATATATTAAATTTAACTTGTTAAGTGCGTATGACTGCATTGCTCTAATTTACTACTAATTTCGCACTCCACAAAATGCGCTTATAAGTAGAATGGAATACGAAACCTAACACAATTCAATTAAATTGTCTGACATTAAACAGACCTGAGACACTTTCATTAGAAATGAGACACAGGATTATACATTGTATTTTAATCTAAATTGCATTTGCTATTTAAAAATTACATTGATTCTCTGGAAATTCAAGGTTTTTTTTCTACAAAATATTAAATGACATTTTTCTTTGGTTTCTCGAAGATGTTTATGGTATGTCTTAACAGTCTTAACAATGATTAATGAGCTCAACTCAAAAAGGGCTTTTGGCATTGTATCATAATTTTATGTCTGTTTTTGTTAATAACTTAAAAATGTGTATATATTAATTCTGTAATCATAAGTGGATCGTTAGATAATTAAATTCTGCGTGTTTTGGCACCAAACAAATGTTTAGTCACCAGAGCCGCGGTAATAATTCGACTTTTTAGAATCTTACAATGTTAAGCACCAGAAAGTTTCACATATTTTATATATAATTTGGGGTCTCATTGTCTCGGGTCTGTTAACCAACAGTGAATGCTTGCAGTACTATTATTTCAGACCCCTACCTACAGTCATAAATTAAACAACCCGTTCAGAAAAATAAGCTTATTAATCCTTCAACGCCGGCCCTGCTTAATGAATTCATTTAGTAGTTGTTTATTAAATACATTACTCAATAAGTTCATTCCCAAAATTCTCTTGTGTCACTCACATAATTAAATCGCTGTCAAAAGTTTAAGGATTTGTTTACGTCAATGTTTAATTTGAGTGTGTTGTTGTCATCTTAGCTAAAGACTAATGTATTATTCATAAATGTGTTTACTACGCTAGATTACTTGGATCCATTTTTGAGCGAAACTTGGGGTAATCTTAGTGATTACATGGGTTTCCGGTCTGTATTGAAGTTGACGCCCTCACATCCTCGGGATCCTAGTTATAAGTAAGCAAAATACTTTGCGGAAAACTCGCACGTTTTAAAATGTTATTGCTGCTTGACATTTCATTCATATTTATTTTATTTGTATGTGTGTAAATTTATAATAAATAAATATGTAGTTTTAAAAATGTTGCAATGTTTAATATTTTTCCAATTTTTGTCAGGAAGTTATGCCAGGACATTAAGTTGACTTCTGCTCAACCCCCGTTTTGTGTGCCATATCACAAGAAGATTTTCGAAAGCATATCAGTTCCGATACAAGCAGCTTACTTATACGATGCCGTTATGATTTATGCCAGAGCTCTAACAGAAGTTTTTGATAACAACGAAGATCCTCGTAATGGAACTGCTATTCTTCAGCGCATCGTAAATAGATCGTATCATTCCATTCAAGGTTACGATGTAAGTAAAACTTTTTTTTCTTTTTCTTCTGTTTTATCAACTCGCACAAATGTTTGGATTTTAATGATGACTAATCAAAAAACTAAGATTGGAATAACTCCCCAACAGGTGTTTATTGATGGCAACGGCGATGCAGAAGGAAATTTCACTGTGGTAGCACTTTTGGACGACCAAGAAATGAATGGCACTTTAAGAATGAGCATGCAACCTGTTGGATATTTTCAATATAATGGTAGTAATTCACCGCTTTCAGTACCAGTAAGTAAATAAATCAAATTCAATATCTTGAATTTATTTAATTATCAAATTTGCATTGACTTTATATTTGCAGGAATTTAAATATTTAGATGTGGATCGACCTATACAATGGGTTGGCAGTTTGCCACCAAGAGCTGAACCAATATGTGGCTTTAAGGGTGAAAAGTGTATTAGTAAAACAGATTGGCGCGTGGTTGTTGGGATAATGTTTGTTTCGATAATATTCTTGATTGGCGTGCTATTTGTTTTGAAGTAAGTTAATTGCAACTGTCTTAGACATGAATACAAAGTTTGCTTTCGTAGACATTATCGATATGAACAAAAGTTAGCTTGTCTCTTATGGAAAATTGAAATGAAGGATGTCACGATTATTCCTACTGAAAGAACTGAAATGAATTCTAAGAACATGGTAACAATTTAAATATAACAATTTAAACTTTATATTATTAAATTATTCAATTCTTTTGTTATTTTAGATACAAGTTTGTAGACATAGTGTATTTCAAGCACCTACAGGAAGCATTGCAGATGTTTCTGAAACTAGTCCAAAACGAGCATATACAACTATTGGTTTGTACAAAGGCAATATCATTGCTATTAAAAAAATCAATAAGAAAAGTGTGGATTTGACACGATCAATTCGCAAGGAACTCAAACAAGTAAGTTAAGAAATTTTACAATTTATTTATTTATTAATTTCAATTAAAAATACGATGATTTGTTGAGTAACGTGAAGATTAAAAATATTAAAAAATAAAAACACTTTTAATATTTATTAATTTATAACATTTTTTTTAGATACGTGAAGTCCGTCATGAAAACCTCATACCATTTATTGGTGCTTGCGTAGATCATGGACAAGTTGCAATTTTAACAGCATATTGTGCTCGGGGAAGTTTAGAAGACGTTTTGGCTAATGAAGATTTACATTTAGACAACATGTTTGTATCTTCTTTAGTAGCTGATGTTTTAAAGGTAACTCAACTTAACTTTTATCTTTAACAAATTATAACTGATTAAAATGTTTTAGGGAATGATTTACTTACATGACAGTTTAATAGTAAGTCATGGAAATCTGCGAAGTTCAAATTGCTTGATTGATAGCCGTTGGGTATTGCAACTGACTGATTTCGGATTGACGGAATTCCGCGCTGGTGAAGTTGATGATTCCGAAACAGTCAACAAGACCTTAAAAAGATGTCTATATCGAGCTCCTGAGTTACTTCGAGATCCTTCTTTAGCAACTCGGGGGACACAAAAAGGAGATGTTTATGCTTTCGGATTATTATTATATGAAATTATTGGAAGGGCTGGACCATGGGGTGTTATGCAAATATCATCTGACGGTAATCCTTTCTAAATAAAATTTTTAAATATTCATCCATTTTCTTTACAGAAATTATGGCTGAAGTGAAAAAAATTCAAGCGATACCATTCCGACCAGATTTAGAACGTTTGGGAGCTGATGATTACATACGTAAATGTATAATAATGTGTTGGCATGAAGAACCAGAGCAACGTCCGGACATTCGCTATTGTAGCGTGATACTGAAAGAGATGCAAGTGCGCAAATAAAAATTTGATTGGTAATGTGATAGTTGATGTATTATCCTTGTGTTGCATTTTCAGGCTGGGCTCAAACCGAATATTTTCGATAACATGTTGGCAATCATGGAAAAGTACGCGTATAATTTGGAAGGACTTGTTCAGGAACGCACAAATCAATTGACTGAAGAAAAGAAGAAAACTGATGCGTTATTGCATCGCATGTTGCCAAAGTATATAAAAATGAGTATAAAATTATAAATGATAGATCGGGAATAAATAAATGTTTTTGTAGGACTGTAGCAGAAGCTCTTAAGAGAGGCGATCGAGTAGAAGCTGAAAGTTTTGACTGCGTCACTATATATTTTAGTGATATTGTTGGATTCACTGAGTTATCAGCAGTTAGCACACCTTTGCAAGTCATTGATTTATTGAATGATCTTTATACTTGCTTCGATTCGATTATTTCCCATTATGATGTTTATAAAGTAAGCAAATGAGGCGAGCTGCAATTGCTTTATTTGGTGCCAGATTTTAGGTTTACATTTCAATTTTTGAATTGCAAAAGTAAAGAGCAAATTCTTGTTGTGTTTATATTTTATATTCAAATTACAGGTGGAAACAATTGGAGATGCTTATATGGTAGTGAGTGGTTTGCCCATTCGAAATGGCGACAGACATGCAGGAGAAATTGCCTCAATGGCTTTACACCTTTTAAGTAAAATAAAAAAATTTGAAATAAAACATCGAAGTGGTGATTTGCTACAACTACGTATTGGTATACATTCAGGTAAAGTTAGTGTTGATGTAATTGATCTAGAGCTGAGTGGTGTTTCTAAATCCAGCTCTGGATATATTCATCTGGGAATAGTATAATAAATGACATCATAAATTAATTAGAATTCGTCGTCCCGTCCCACGTACTGGTTTATAAATTTTATACACTGGTGCTTGTCATGATATAATCTCCTGAGTAATTAATATGCTTCACTTTTTAATATTTAATTAATATATAAATATATCTGCTTTATGTTTTATACAGGCCATTGTGTTGCTGGTGTGGTGGGATTAAAAATGCCTCGTTATTGCCTTTTTGGTGATACCGTAAACACTGCCTCAAGGATGGAAAGCAGTGGGGAATCTTTTAAAATTCACATTTCACAAGCTACTTATATATTATTACAACGCTTAGGAGGATATCGATTTGAAGAACGTGGATTGATTCCAATCAAGGTAAAAATATATTTACAGCGTAATATTTTTCAAATATGGATTTTACATTTGACTTTTATTAATCTTCTGTTCAATAAGATAAATATAATATTCCAATATAAAGATGCATGTAAATAATCAATGAATTACATCTAAATGGTTGAGTCAATTAATTGAATTGATAAGCGCTAAAATGTTCCTACACGAGGTTAACTCAATCGATTGAATAAACTTCTGGGGACGCTTTAAAAAAACAAAATGTCGGTTGACTTTCAATAGATTTTGATCACACGTTAATATTTTAGAATCAAGAAAAATACAATATCAAAACCAATCGATTATTTTAGGGCAAAGGTGAAATGCGAACATATTGGTTAATTGATGAAGATCCAGCTCAACGTCTAGCAAGAATCAGAGAAGAAATGCTTGGAAGTACATTGTTTAGTAGCACAAGTACAGATAGTAAGTATTTATGATGCAACTAAAACAAAGGCTTATGAAATATGTACTATATTATGGATTAAGTTGTTGTAGATATGAGTGATACTCCTGACTTAATTCGACGCCAAGGAGCACCACCAATTTATTCATTAATGGAGTTGCACGAACGCGCTCGTATAGTTTGTTCTGCAAGTCAATTAACGCCGTTTAAAGTAAACTATTCTATTCCACGATTGAAATAAAATATTAATATGACGTTAAGACTGCCTTATTACATATATCCTTGTTATAGGTTGCTTCTTATCAACGGCGTGCAACTCATCGTGATGTTTCATCTAGCAGGGGTATAAAGTCAGCTCCTGCTGTTTCATTCCGTATGGATGGTAGTTTATAAATACTAACAGACCAATTTCTGAGATTTATCATGTCATATCTAAGAGAATATTATCATAATACATACTAAATCAGTGTATATTTTTATGGTGTAAAATTGTATTTATCTATTTGCATGATATTAAAGAAACATAAGGATGTGAGAATTCAAAATAAAATGGCGTCACTTTAAACTCTATTCTCTCCTCTTTTTTGGAGACAGTTACGATTGTGACAAAACAACTGAAGATCGAAAATTCGAAAATAATTGAAACATTTAAAGAGAAAAAACTATTTACATTTATTTCAGAATTTAAAAAGTGAAAAATGAAAATGCTTGAACACATGGTAAATACTTTCAAACAATATTGTATCCGTTATTAAATAATTTGATCTCCATATATCAAACTAAAGTCGCTTCATCATTCGAGAAAGAAAAGGTGCCGACAGGATATTCGTATTGCAATAAGTTTCCCCGTCTTTAATCTACATGTTCTTCCTTGAAAACTTTTTGTTTGCCAAGAGAGAATGAAGCAGAAAGTGAAGTCATAAGACGCAATTTCAAGTTTATATTAGCTCCGCTGCAAACATTATTGAAACTTCCCAACCAACAAGAAAAAAACAATTTTAATAAAATTCAACTCATAAAATGCCATTGCCCAAAAAAACTAACAGGTTTCCTAACAGCTACAGACAGACCGGAATAAATCTCAATGTTATCCTTAGTAAGAACTTCATTGCTTCCAGGTAGGAAGAACAGAAGAGTAAAGACGCAAGTTAGTAGACGAAAACGCGGAATTATGCTGTGCGACTTTGTATGCGGAACACGTCGGTATATATTTGATCGATTTTCTAAATGACGCAACGCGCCGCCGCCGCTGCTATAATACGCCGCTCCCAGCGCATGGCAACTTGTCTGGCGTCACCCCCAATTGCCAAAAACTCATCCCTAATAACCAACATACCTTTCCAACAATATTTTTTGCAACGTGGGCCAATTCCAAATTGAAAAATATGCACCCTTATAGAGTTCCCAGCGACATGCTGCTGTAGCTTTTTGATTTGATGGCTTCCACTTCGTCTCCCTCTTTATCAGTAAGGGAAGGAGGGACACAACGGGGGTGAATCGTATCGCGACCGCTCGAACGTCAGCTGTTGAGGGTAGTTGTTGCAGGGAATAGGAATAGCGTTCCAACAGGCCTGCGATGCGTCACAACGGCCGACGTGGTGTACACATTCCGGCTCTAGCCGCTCTTCTGTTATAAAGCATGTGAAATTTGTTGTTTTATATTGAATGAACTTGAAGCTTATGTGAAGACAGAAGAATCCTAATGTTTTGTTCATGTGATTCAGAGTAAATTTAAAATGAAATAATTGTGCGGGTTCCGGGTTGGTTGCTATTTCATTAAACAAAAGAAAAACGGCAGCAGGTTGGAAAAATTGGAGGAAGTTAAAGGAATTTTGAAATACGGTGCTAAAATAAAATTATTGAAATCTTTGATTTAGTGGAATAATAATATTTATCAGATTTGAGGAATACTTTAATTCACATGTGATTAATTCTAATTATATTTGGGTTTACTTCTATTGCAAATCTTCAACAAACAAAAGATTCTCACTGTGCAGTTGAACTAAACTGCCGTTGTAACAAAGCAATCAATAGAAAAGTTTATTTGTTTGATAGAGGAAGTTTTGCATATTGGTTGTGATAATTCTTAACTTAAACACGTTAATTTTATGGATTTATTCCATTAGAAAATTTCAATTTGAAGATTTACTGTTAATTAATTCTAAAATCTTGTAAATCATTTTATAAAGAAATTGTCATAATCTATCAAATAATTATTTATTTTATTGAGCAATTGTTAATGTGTAATAATAAATAAGTGTATAAGTATCGTGATATAACAAGGATAACATACAACCGACAAAATTTCGATTAAACGCTTGGTAAAACGGTAAGAATTTTTTTCTCTTTATCAAAATTTACTAAATTGATTTATTTATTATATTCTGCATTCAATTATTGAAAAAATCCTCCCCAGTTATCAATTTAAATTTAAAAAAAATCACAAATAAAACATTTTCAATAACAAAATCAAAAAAGCCAATAACCACAATACCAATTATATCAAAACTAACAATAAAAACACTGATTCTACACATAAATACATAATAATAACTACTCGATGCTATAGTGCATAAATTGACAGTATAATAACCATCAATAACAAGAATAACAACCAATCCAAAATAACAAAGCAAGCAAAGAGAAAATAATTGAAATCGTTGAAATATTCACATGGACAGAGATACACATTGACATTATAGGTCAGCGTTCATGATCAGATGGCAAAGAAAAGCACAAGTCCATGTCCATGGAAAGCAATGAATGCAAATGCAGTCATCCGTCGGAATTGATTCGGGTAGTTTTCGAGTCCACTTTATCGCAGGATATGCATGTGTTATCCTGCATATAGCAAGCGTGATTCAAGCGTCATTCTTTCGAGTCATTGTCCTTGAGATAATGAGCGCTTGACTTTTCTCGTTTAACACAAAACTTATGCTATGCTAGTAGCTTGGAAAGTTGTTCATTGCAGAGTGCTCGAGGGTGTAAGTGGATTTAAATGTGCTGCTTGAAAAAAGCGTCACATGTTGATGGCATATAGTGCAAACAAGAATATTCATGAATGGACAGATTTCGGGATGAAATTTTCCCTTTTAAAAGCAAATTCTGATTTTGCTGCTTAAACTAATAAGTATTCGGTATATGTATTTACTAACTTAAGCAGAAGTTTGATAAGGAGGTCTAAATGTATTAGAGAGTCTCAAAGGTTCAAATCTGCTGATGTTGCTAGAGTTCAAGTATAACTTGAGTATTCTACTTGACCTTTTTTTATGAACGAGATCAAATCATTTTTTGTATAAGAAAAATAAAATTATCTAGAATTGATTTTGTTAACAAAGTTTGCTATTAAATACTTTTTGGTTAGATTAGGTTAGGTTAAGTTAGGGTGGGTTAGGGTAGGTTAGGGTAGGGTAGAGTAGGGCAGGGTAAGTTATGATAGGATATGCTAGCTTAAGTTAAGTTATTTTAATATTTATTAATTTACTCCAATTATAAATATCAATATGTTACTTTTATAATTAAAGATTCAAAAAAATGAGTGCATCCAGCGGTGGAAATAACAAAAGCAACAAGCGCTATATGGCAATGCGCAACAAACAACGGGCCAATATGTCTTTCTTCATAGTGGTGATGTTCTTCGCTGTTTTTGGAATAATTGTGTTCACGGAGATCTTTTTGATTGACGAGCGGGGTCGTGGGGGTGGCGTGTTAGTACATCATGGCTCACTGACATACCATCATCGCCAACAAGATCGTGGCGAGTATGATGACGTCTTACAGGTGCGTAAGACAAATAACTTGCTATAAGCTTGTTATCTATTTACCTCATTTATAATCCCAACAAGATCTGAAACTGACAGAACTAGAATAGAACTAATGCATGTTACAACTTATCAAAAACTTGATTGATATCATGCTTGTTGAACTAAATTCAAGAATTGCTTCAAAGAAATCACTAAAATCCTTAAAAATTACTAAGGCTGGTCCAAATATCGAAAGATTGTCACAATATTTTTTATGCCCTATTACAAATTAAAGCAGCAATTAAATACTTTGTTAGCAAATTAACATGTTTTAATGAAAGATAAATAGTAGCAATTTAAATTTATTTACAGAGTGATGATTACATATCGATACAAATGAGTAACAACGAACGTAGCTTGCGAGAAGATACAATAGGAGCAGTGTTGTTAGGCAGACGCCCGGCACCTCTGCACGCACGTCCTGACATTCCTGTAAACGAACGGGAAGTTTTAACTGAAGCCCAACTGCCGCCGTTTGCCAATAATACTACGCCATTAGACGGCACTTGGCAAACTGTCAACGGAACAAGGTAATAAAATAATTTAGCTTGTTTGTCAACTTGCAAATGCGCGGAATTTGCGATGCCAAATGTGCTGTGTTGTTAGAAAGCGACTCAATTCAATTCCTGCAGAATTTCTTAGGGAATGCCTCATGTGAAATCAGAGGCGGATTTACAATTTTGCCGCCCATAGGCTATGAAAAATTTGCCGCCCCTACATGCAAAAAAATTTTAAATTTTTTACTTCACGGAACGCCAGCCGATGAGCAAAAAAAACGTGACAAAAAACGTTTATTTATTAAATTTTAAAAAAAAATGTTTCGACAAATTTGCCGCCCCAAAAAATTTGGCGCCCTAGGCTACCCAGTAAGCACAGTTACATATCTGATACATCTATGTTATATAAAACTTGTAACATTAAACCCCTAGGTTATGTATCCTACTTGGCGCAGGTATGTATCATAGATGTATCAACGCCGGTTTTTCTGTAACATCCCAGTTACATCTCTGATATATGA
>JASKGN010010677.1:0-22830 GCA_030556245.1 Falagria sp. GC000072 | reverse complement strand
GAACTCTGGAACGGTGCGCACCGAAAATGCGAGGATCCAGAGTTCGATTCCTGGCGATCAACGATTGATAAATTTATTCATTATTACGAATGCAACATAATTAATCCAAAAACTTTACAACAGTTATACAAGTACCAAAGGCTTTACAGCTTCCTTCCACGTTCGCAGAGCCCAGTAACCCAGGTAGAATTGCTTTGCGTGAAAAATGAAATTTGATATTTTATTTAATGACCCATTCAATTCCTTATGTAAATATTGATCGGCTAAACGAAAAATTAGCGGAATTCAGGGTTACTAAAAGTCGAAAAGTAGCGGAATTCGAGCTCAGCCAGTCTCGTCTCGACAATAAGAAATTTTAAAGCAAACTTTTATAATTACTAGCTAATATTATTAAAGCAATTAATAATAAATCTTTGGTCATATTTAGGTTATTACACTATCACCATATAATTTGCCCCATCAACCAACATAAATTTAAACATGAAATTAAATTGAACTATATTAGTAATAAGTACATCTGGCTAGGTAATTAATTTTCCGCTTTCTGGAGACGCTACAGCTAATTTTGAAAAAGAAAAGATCAATTTACTTTCCAAGTCAGATTTATATAATAATTAAGCTATTATTATTGTTATACATATTATGTCTAAAGTTGATGTTAAAAGAAGCTCGGCATGAAGTTTCAATTTAATAAGTGAATCTAACTTTTTAATTTTAGAAATTAAGAAATTTATATTGTGGATGACTAAAATAAAGAAAACAATCTCACAATTTAAGCTAACTAATTAATTGCTTTGCAATTATCCAGTAAACTAGGTTGTGTTGTTCCAATGAAAGTAAGGGTGCGTTTTCATGGTGGCGTCGTGGGCGTAACAGGTGCGAAATTTTCAACCAATAGGAAGCAAGCATTTTCATATTGTCGTTCCACGATCGCTTCTTATTGGTTGAAACGACGCCACCATGAAAACGCACCTTTTAAAAGTGTGACAAAAATGCTCGCGAACCAAATTTAGTAATTTACAATTTTATAAATGACATTATAAAAATTAAAACAAATAATATTTCGAAAAATATGAAACGGAAATTGAAATCAGATGTGAGATGTGTGGTAGCTGTAGACTGCCTATAGTTGTTCAATCCTAGCCTTGTCGGCTTGACGTTTAGTATATTACGGGGTATGGAAGATGGAATAAAAGGTGTACGGAATAATAACACACATGGACAAGTCGATGGAATGCAGGTAGTAGGCTGGTGTGCTGCTGATACCTAACTTGCGCGGCACTGTCGTCGGTTCGCGTTCGCTTCATTCGTATCTGCGTTTTTTCTGCGACTACTTGACCGACCGTGGTCCGCAAGGAGGCCCACATCACACTGCCTTCGCACGCTGCACCTTCCTTGGCCTGCTGTGTATGCGTACTTCATTCTATGCTCATTGCTAGGACGCAGCACATGTTTGCTTCTGTTTCTTCTGAGCATTCTGCTCCTGCTGTTGATCTTCAAGTCGCTATTTATCCGCTATAAACTTCGTGCCATTGCGGTTATTTGCAATCTCAGCTTCGGGCGACAGTGCGACTGCTGCCACAAGAACCTATCATTCTTTCATAAATAAATATTTCAATTTTCTCATAGATATGCAAAGTTTAAATTCAATTAAGGTAAAATTTAAATTATAATTAGAAAATTCAATAGAATTTAAAAATTATTAGTTAATACATAAAAAGAACATTTATTGAAATATTTTTATACATATTTGCATAAATCGCTTTCAAGATAATCTCGATGGTCGATGGCCTAATTATACACAACATAAAATTGACTTACTTTTCTCTATATTTTGCTTCAAAATAAATACATAGTATGTTTTATACTATCAAGTAAAAGTGTGGAGTAAGCACGCACAAGCATTGTAAAGAATGGCAGACATTACTAAGTCTGCATAAATCGAATAGAAAGTACATACATACATACACGAAAACTTCGTAAATGTACACACATGTCAATACAGATAAGTGCCATAATGAAACAAGTAGATAGTGTTCAATAATTTTGATTTGCGAACAATTTGTAAGAAATGTGAAACTGGGTCTTTATTTATTGGTTTTTGATAAAACTAAAGTGTTATCAACATAATGATTTATTTAATATATAAAATATCCAACATGAATATAATTATGTATTTTAATATGATGTTTTTAATTATGGATAGTACTAAAGGTGTGTTTTCATGGTGGCGTCGTAGGCGTAACAGGCGCGAAATTTTCAACCAATAGGAAGCGAGCACCTGTACCGCGGTACGACAACAATAAAAAATGCTCGCTTCATGTTAGTTGAAAATTTCGCCCCTGTCACTTTAGTACTAAATTGCAATTTTTGCAGACCCATAAGGGTTCGCGAGCCACAGGTTGGGAAACGCTGCCCTTAACGAACAATTTATAATAAATAAAGCAAAATAAGTTCGATTACTTTAAAAGCAGACTGAATGTGCGTATTTATAACATTGCAGATACGTTAGTTTGCACACAAAAATGAGATAATTAATTTATATTTAACTTGAGACCTTGAGCGATACCAATTGGTAAATAAATATTTGCAATGAAATATTATTACATCAGTTCCGAAAACAATCATGTTGTATGGTATGTAACGTGGGTACGACCCAATGAATAAAATTATGTTATTACCACTTCCTTCACACAATTGTGCATTAAAGATTTTTATTGATATCTGGACAATTTCGTTAAATTTTAATAATATCGGCTTTAACTATTTATTTATATACGTTAAATTGTGAGTATATTTCCAGCTGAAAGTATAGAAGAAAAGTGGCATTTGTAAAGTTGTATGTAGTATCAGTTCTAGGCTAAAAATTTGTATACAAGTACAGTCGTTTTGAATTTCAACAAAATGGCTTCATTCTAGCCAAAAGTTGCTCAAAAAAGCGGCTTATGCTCAATATGGATTTTGATACTTACAACGGTTTCAATAAGAAGCGAGATTTCACTTAAATAAGAAATGTTTAAATTAAATATGGCTAGAGAATTAAGAAATTTTGAGTATGGAAATGAAACTGCAATTATATTTATAGAATAAAACAAGTGTAGCAATTAACAAATAACAGATTTGAGAAAAACAACTTTTGAGTGTACGTCCTCAGTGTTATTCTAAAAAGCACTATGCTTGATAAATCTTGTGGGATCGGTTAAACACGGCAGTGTACGTACACTAATGCGCACATCTTGCAAATTTGATTACCAGAACAGAACTACTATATTATTATCAATGTAATTTTTATAATTCATAGTTAGATCTGTGATATTTCACATATTTACATATTAAAATAAATTATTAATCCACCGAGCATAAAGTATTAGAAAATAATTCAAAACTATTATCATAGCGGGACTCACTCGGTTGCATTCCAACGCTTCGGCGCTGTGCTCCTCTTTCTGCCGAAAGCAATTTGAGCATTTGATTTTGTTGAAAATGTTCGGAGTAAACTTTTTGCAATGCGACATTGTCCCTTTCATAGATGACAAATGTGCCGTTTGCGATTTCGTTGTTCATGACATCTACGACTCAGTGAAAATATTTGGAAACGCTACAAAAAAATTATTCACTTGATTCACTATTGTAAAACCAGTCGGAAGCACTACTAGCACAAAGTAATCCAAAAACGCTGACAATTCAAACAATATATGTATTACGCGTTTTAAACTTAAAATGATAATAAATATTGCATATTCACAGAATCCGAGCCAAGTAATTTAGAAAAATGATGTTATATAGCACATTGCTAGGCGCACAATGCACTGGCACTTGTCGCACACACTCAGCACAAAATATCCCATTGGAGGTTAAACAAAAAATAACAAGTTTGGTACACCTATGAGTATTTTACACTATAGAAATAATAATAAACCAAAGAATGAATTCATATAAAAGAGTTCACTCACGCAATATTTTAAATTCGCTTAAAATCTTCTTCAAGTGCAGTTTAGAAAAAACGACAATCAATCCTATATAGTCCCAGTCTTTAGTCAAGCACAATCCTTTACTAAAGTAAATCATGATTAATTAACCAACACATGGGATACTTAGTTTTTATTATTATTAACAGAATTGCAATAAATATCACGAAAACGTGGCAAACGCGAGTTATCTTTAGTAAGTTTCGACTCAAACTAAACCAACTAAACTAGCTGACTTGCTTGTTGAGGAGTGGGATCCGCGTATTCAAGTTTATCCGTGTATATTTCAATTCAAGCAATTCAAGTTTCATTTCGTCAGCTCCCCACAACTACGATCTGACAGCACCTAACAGCAACCAAGTCGATCAGAATTATAATTATGTACATGCAAGAGCTTAAATCCAGACATAAATTAGTGTTAGTAACTGTTAGTAACTATATATAGTAACTTAATTTTAAACTCTTCACTATTTATCCTTTTACCTGACTTTGCAGAAATTAAATTCAAATTATATGATATTTAACAAAATAAATACGTAATAAATAGTTAAATACTAATAAACAGCGAAGGAAATCGAATTTTTCAAAATTTTTCTGCTTTAGTACATTGCCAAAATGCGATTGTGTCAAAGCTATTGGACTTTTACTTATAAAGTTGTGCCTTTAACCGTACTGCTGTAAAAATAATTAGCAAAGTACATTAGATTTATTTTTGTAAAACAATTCTTTTGCTATTACTAAATGCCATACTCTAGGTTGACAACAATTTTAAAACTTATCAGGACGCGATGTAGAAAGTTTAGAAACCGGTGGTCACTGTAACTCTGCTATCTTCTTATAAGAATAATTTTCGGTATCTAAGTTTTAATATCAAAAGTTCTTTTGTATTATCTTTTGTAAAATTGATACAATTTATATTGTATAAATAGTAATATGTAAATACAGATATAGAGAAAAATAAAATTATATTCATAAAGTTTTCTATAAGTAGTACCAGAATCATAAGTGATCTAGAAAAACCGTATTAGAACTAATTTCCGCCAGATGAAGAATATGAAAATACCTGGTAATAACTTGGTTACCTAATGCGTTACGGTTTAAGTGATTCAAAATCTATGAAAAAGGTGCCATTAATAGTCCGCGTTTTACATGAAATAGCTCAAAATCAGGGTGTGCAACAGAATTTGGTAAATTTTACTCTCCAAACTATACAAAAGACGCAGAGTAATCTATAGAGTGATAGACGCAAGTAGGCGCTGGAGACACTAGCGCCACCAAGGTGCGGAATGGCGCTATTGAAAACTAGGAAGGAGGCCATTATTGCATGCATTGAAAGCTTGCCATCCTAAATAAATGAAACCTAAATATTCCAATTTGTATTTGGTTTATTTGACAAATTTAAAATAGCATAACGCCATTTATTTTCCTAATTTCACTTTATGATTTAAAGTCGATATTTCTCACTGCTATTGAGAATTACATATTCGGTTGTACAAGATAAACAATTCAATCTAAATGCCAATATAAAATAAATCCGCACGATCGTAATTATCCACAATATAATTATATAGATAGCCTAATTAATTAACGCATTATTTTAGAAACAAAACAGTGGGCGTGGTCTTTATCATTAACTTTGCAAAACATAATATTCAAAACTAATAAACAATGAATGTAAAAAATACCACTAAACAAATAATAATAATGAATAATATTAACTATTTAACAGCTTTTTGAGCGCGTCTTCGGATTCTTAAATAGTACGTTACAATTAAAAATAATTCGAGACGCCCAGATGTATACACGTTTCGTCAGAATAATAGTCCTCTCATTTTAATGGGTATTTGTTAAATCGGTTTTATCACTTGGTACGACTTGAACGCATATACATCAATAACATATTCATTGCTGCTACTCTTGATGTAACGCTAATATGCGTTTAATAAACACGTACAAATTTGTACAAATCATTACAATGAAACGTAAAAAATCAATTGAAGATAAGCAATCATAATATGCTGTTAATAATGCCAAATTCGTTCATCACACGAATCCAAAATTTTTTGTTTTGATGGCGAGCAGTAGTTTTTGTCGAAGTACGCTGCGACTACTATAGAGCGGGATGTAGAGGCGAGATATGCATGTATTGGCAGTGGGCAAGTGCCCATCATCTGCTGGTCTGATAGTTACAGTAGGCATTGGTTGGAATCCATCTTCACTTGCTGGCAAAGCTGGTGAACCAGTCCAAAAGTATACCTAGGAGAAATTATTTATTAAAATTAAATTATTAGTTAAACTTAATCAAAATTTACCAAATCCTGTCGTTCCAAATGTGTCATTTTCTCAACAATTGACCAAACCCATCGTTTGAATTTCACCAAGCGTTCGGAACATTCGCCAGATTCATCATTGAAGGAAGTGTATGATATCAGCACAGACACGTTAATATCACCGACGCCATTAAGTAACAATCTAAGATCTTCAGCAGTTAAACCATCCAATGCACCGTCCGGCAGAACATCAAATACACCGGTGCGAATATTCTGCAATCAAATTATGCTTCTTAAGTGAACAAAAAATAATAAAATATCTTGAACAAACCTCAATAGCTTTCTCCTGTGCTTTAACCAATCGAAACTCAGCGTATTTCCGCACGTAATCGTAGACATTACTTGCAGTGACTTCGATGTCTTTGCCACCTGGAATTAAATCTACAGTGCCGCTTCCTTCTTCTGCGCATAAATCAATGCTGAAGTTAAGGTCCAAAGCAGCAAATAAACTGTTGCTGTCTTTAGTCTCTGCATCCACAACCAATTGACGCAATGATTCATAAACTACTGGATCGAAGAATGCTAAATCGTGAAATTTGATTGGTCTTCCCAAAATTGACTTCAAAACATGCCTAGTTAGGAAAATCGGACATAATTCGTTTTGTAGTAAACAGAGTCCGAGTAATCTAAAAATATTTTAGGTTTATATAAAAAAATTATAATTTAATTATTATAAATAATTACCTTCCAACATTTCTAAATGCATTCAATCTCTCGAACGAAGCTTTGCCTTGCCTAGGTGCATAAAATCCTCGTTTTCCAGGGCAATAAAACAATGGAGCATTATCTTCCTCATCAGTAGTGGGAGTTTCTTCAGTAGTTTGTCCTTCGGTAGTCCTACCAGGAGTTTTCCTGCATCCTCGATCATTCAAAGAGAAAACATCCAACTCTAACA
The DNA here is from genome assembly GCA_030556245.1 of Falagria sp. GC000072. Lineage (NCBI taxonomy): Eukaryota > Metazoa > Arthropoda > Insecta > Coleoptera > Staphylinidae > Falagria > Falagria sp. GC000072. The sequence goes on along the minus strand of JASKGN010010677.1, from coordinate 15,637 downwards.
AAGCTTCTGAAGCAATATCTTGTTGCGAATGGGAATGTGCAAGAATCATTTCAACAGCTTCTTGTACTTTTGCTCTCAGCGAATCCTCAGATGCAAGCAACAATAATAATTGGGCAGGTGTCAATTCCAATAACATTCCAGTTATTTTACCCGCAATAGAAGGATGGAGATTGTAAACTCGCGGATATAACCTTTCTCCAAGTTGTTGCTGATGTGAAGTCAAATGTTCATTTCTATTTATAGGATTAGGTTGTGCACCATTATTAGAGCCAGCTGGTGGTGGTGCTGGTCCACTAATATCTGGCATTGAACTGGAGTTCTCAGCAAGAATTGCTTCCGACGGAATAAAAGGTCTTGCATCAGCACTCATTACTCGTCGAGGATGATCTCTAGATCTAGAGGATACTCTAACAATGGGCCCAGTTCGGCGGAGAAATTCTCTGTCCCTTCGTATTCGTTGAAGAGCATTATAATGCGAATATTTTGTCCCTACTTGAGCTGATTCGAGATTTGGAAGTTTCTCGTTTGAGAGCAAAGCTTCGGCAATGGCGGTGTAAAAACTTCTAGCTACACCAGAACCTTCTCCCGGTTCTTCCTTAAAAGTTACTTTTACCCGATTTACAGCTAATGGTGGTTGTGAAGCTGAATTACTACAACGACGGTTGTAATTATTAAATTGGGTGTTTAATTCTTTAATAGTTTGTAATATTAATTGAGTCCTATCTCTCTCCATTTTTAATAATGTCAAGTCTCGTTGATGGTTGTTGCGGAGTTTTTCCATGTCACGACGGAACTTGGCTTCCTTTACTGGAAATCCTCCAAGTTCAGATACAATGGATCCTGGTTCTAAAGCCACATCTTCCATAAATACTCGACCAAAAAGATCGAGTGATAACCGCCAACGACCAAGAAGTAGGTCTTGTGATACTGATTGGCCTATTGTTGGTCGAACCAGATCTGCTGCAGTCATATCTACCTTTATTGATTGTTCCTCAGGTTCTGTTTCTGAATGTATATTGTCAGAAGATGTAGCTTGGTCATTTTTTGTTATCTAAAAATTTAGATAAAACTAAATATATATGTAAATGGATTATGGATTGATATTCATTTATAATAAAATAAATTGAGAAGTAATGTTCCCTTCGTATCTGTCCGCAAATGAAAGTTTCACAGAATGCGGTCATCAGAAAGGGTATTTGTTCTAGGGAATAATAGTGATGCCTAAATCAAGCTAATTACTTAGACATGTATCAATTCCCGAAGGAAACATAAATTAGGGGTACTCATGATCTTGACTATAGCCAATGCTATAGCATGCTAAATCCGCGTATTTGTCGTATATTTCATATTTGAAGTTTACAATAAAGGCATTTTGATTATTGCAAACTTCAAATACGACATATACGATGAATAGCATGCTATAGTCAAGATCATGAGTACCCCTATTATAATTCTAAAATAAAGATGTTTTTTCTACTTACAGTTGATCCACCAGCTCGTACAATGACACTTTTGCCAGAAGTTCTTGATGTCGAAGCGTTTTCCTCACTCGAACTAGTTTCCTTATCTTTATTGTCACCTGTTGATGTAGTTTTCCTAGGTGACACAATAATTTGTGGTCTAGAAGTATTGTTATCATCTCGCTTCTTCTTTTCATTTTTATCACCCTTGTTATCACTATCAGTTTCCATCGGTACAGATTGTTCCTTATTGCATGACAAGTCCTGTGGCCGTTCTTGTCCAGCATCTTCTCGTTTTTTCTTCTCATCAATTGTACTGCTGTTACTATTTTCGCCATTTGGATAATTAATAGGATGAGGCCCCATAACATTAAATGAAGATGAAATTGGATGATTTGCCTTGGCAGATTGAGTCATGGCAAAGTCGCTGGTCCTGGTTGATAAACTCAGTCTTTCTGGCATAGTCTCAAGGGGATTAACAGAATTTGGACATTTAGCGGAAAGACAAATGGGCTGTTTGGGAATACCAAATAAATCTTCTCTTCTTGCATTCGGCTGTAGTAATTGTGGCTGATCAGCTAGCGGAAGGGCTTCCGCCATTGGCGTTTCGAAAGGATCAGGTGGTGGACATCCTAAACACAGAGTTGATTCAGAACGTTGAAAGAAAGAATGTTTACGCCCTTTGCCACTACTATATCCCAGTAAATTAGAATTTGTGCTGTTAATAGTTGGATCCAAGGCAGCTAAATTAGTAACAACTTCTTGATCGTCTAGTGATTCAGTTTCCATTCCAACCCCAACTTGGATATCTTCATCTCCTTCTTCATTCTCATTTTCATCTTGATCTGTCCACTGAGGGGCTTCTCGCAGAACATCCTCTTGCATTTCTTGAGAACCACCTCGCATAAAGTAGATCAGAGCATCAAAGACGTAAGCTACATGTTTCAAGGCGGACACATCCAAAACTGGCAGAGAATCCAGATGTTCGCTGTTATGGGCTCGCATCAGTGAGAGACAGTAGGAGAGAAATTCTCTTCGTGCAGCTGTACCGTCAACACCTAAGGCATATTAATAACAAGATTGTCCAGTCTAAGCAGTTTAACTTACCGTCTCTTTCTGGGCGGGAGCGACCAGCAGTTTCGACATTAGAAAAACCAATGACCCTAGTGCCTGAATTGGTAGTCGTCGTTGGAACTTGTTGTGTACGATGGACAGTTCTTGTTGGATTTGCAGCTGGTGGTGCTATAGATGTAGAAGACGATGCAGATGGAGATTGACCAGGGTAAGCCATATCAGATGTGTGAGTTAACGAAGCACCAAATCTTAATTGTGCTTCAGTAGCATCCATAACTGTTAGTAGCCAATCCCAGGTGGCTTTCAAACGAAATTCTAAATAAATCTAAAAAGCGAAAATAAGTTATAAACAAAACTAAACTTGTCACGGTCTAAAACAGTTTTAATACCTGAATGTTACTAATTTCATCTTGATTTGGCTGATTAACTTGCAGCATAAGAGGTAGCAAATCAGAAATCTGTCTGATAACTAAGCCAAAGGCTCTGGCAAGACAACTTGCAGTAGTGGCCATGGTAACAGGTTCTGTGGTGGCAGCTACAGTAGTATTCGCATTAGCTGTTCTTCGAAGTGAGTTGCTGTCGATGAATACGAGATTGGAGTTACCAGAGAGTTGACGGATGTGAGAGCGGGATACTTCTCGCGACCGTATCGCCCATTGCATGTTCTGCGGCGCAAGGTTGGTGCGCGGGCCTTGCCCTGCACTGCTGTAACGGCTTCTTTCATAGAGACAATCAAAATGTCAGAACACACACCACATGCAACTAATGTTATGGGAGAAACGGACGCAATGCATCCCTACTAGGTTAAACTAAGACAACAAAAAGTAGATGCTTACCTGCGTCTTTCCAATTGATCATCGTTCAATGTGTAATCTTCAGTATCTTGGTCATCAGTTTCCCCGGCTTCGCTTTCTTCTTCCTCTTGCTGACTAGACTCGCCGCTCTCATCTTCGGGGAAAAGCAACATACCTAATAGTAGATTGTAGCGATATAAGGTATAAGAAAGCAACAAAATGCACACGTCCAACCCCTAGCCGAAAGCAACTACATCTCATAATAAAAACAACAACACTTACCAGTATCTGAGCCAACAGTAGCTCCAGTTTGAACGGAACGTTGAGCTGATGCTGCATCTTGATTACTATGGTTGTCATCACTGTCCGATTCAGTTTCAGCAAGTAAATCCAATTCGGTATCACTGTCTTCAGCTTGTCCCGCAGGTTCCTGTTGTTCAGCTGGTGCTTCCTGTGATTCGCCTTCGTTCAAGTTTACTCCAAGCGAATGTGTTTGATAATCTGAGTTATCAGCATGTTCAGAGGCATTATCATCGTCATTATCAATTGCCATGTTTTCTTGATCAATTGGATCGTTTATTATGTTTCTATTCACAACTGATGTTCGTCGTACAGCTTCGGATAAAAGTGGATAAGTTGATGGTAAAGACATGGCTGGACCATTTGCTGGGATATTCGCAGCAGGTGCAGCTAACGGATCAACAAGGAATAATTCCTCCGATCCAGAAATAATTTCATTGATTGTTGTGGCAAGAGAAAATGAAGCTGTTGGTCTAGCTACACCTAATCTAACAGGTGCTATCAAAGAATCTGCAATTTCACACAATTCCTGAATTGCTAGTTTTACCATTGATCTAAAAACTTGTTTGCAAATTGAAATTGGCTGATTTCGAAGATTAGCACTGGTACGTTTCTTGCACACTGGAGCTAATTCGATATTAAAGATGACGTAAATCCTGACTACTGATCGCATGAATCTTCGAGCTACATCTGTGGCAAATTGGGCGTGTGTAGGGTCAGTTGATTTCATTTCACGAACTAAAGTTTCGATAAGTTTATCAAGTGCTTCTGGGTAGCACTTCACCAGTAGCGAATGCGTAAACTTATCTAAAAGAGTTGTTCCACTTTGTGCACCAATATAGGTTGGTGTGTCTTGATCCTTTTCCTTCATCCCTGTCATGATCATGCTATGTACGGCTCTCCAATCTCGTAGAAGGTGCTCTAATGCTCGGCGACTGAACTTTGGCGGTTCGAGGTCATGCTCGGGCATATCAACTTCAACTTAAAATTCAATATCATCGAAATAAGATAGGGATCTAACTACAAATTAAAAACAATGCAATAAGATACTTACTGTCGCTAGATGGTGTTTTGTTTCTGGAATTTGCTGAAGCTGTTCGTGGTCGTAAACCACGATATTGATGCTGTTCATGATGTTGACGTCCAACTGTTTGTGCTAAGAAAAGTAGAATATTTTCTCCTCTAAAATCAAGAATAATTCATTATTATTAGTGCAGCTCTAACCGAAATTCTTAAAATAATATACATACCTAGCATTTGGTTGCATTACCAAATTTGTATCTCTCACTAAACGAATAAGTAATTCATATCGAACAGTTTGGTTACCCATAACAAGTGCTTTGCATTTACATTTTTCCCAGCAATCGCAATAAGCTGTAGGTGCAATTCTCTTCAGTTTACAATCATGACCTTTATGACAAACTCTTGCACACTCTGTGCAACAACATAAAGATCCAGTGAGTCCACAAGTTCTGCATTCAAATATATCTTGATTTATATGTTTTGCTCCAGTCCAAGTAAAGCTGCAAGTGTCATTGCAGCAAATAACATGTAATGGCGAGTGATCTGGATTTGAACCCTTTGGAAAGATCATTTCTTCTTGCTCATGAGTACTTCCCAATTGAATAATTCTCTCAAATAATTCTATTGCAGCTTGATAGCATCTCGATGATACAGCGGACATGAATGGTGTTTGTCCTTGTGAGTCTTTGGCACATAATAGTTTCATCAAATGTGGAGTAAGGGCACTAGATTCAAAGAGCAAAGATCTTAAAATAGCCATAGCATTAGCTCGACGCTCAATTGGATCTACTATCAAGTTTGTAGTGTTGTTCGTGTTTTTATTAGCACCACTGCCAAGGTCCATAAGACTGTCTTCATCACCAGAAGTAACATCAAAATTTTCGGGTGGCCAAGAATGTGACGGGATTGCTTCTTCCTGAAGGAAACCAAGTTGTTCATTCGAATTGGAGTTACTGATATTATCATTTCGCACTACGCGACGCATCATTTCACGAATTGACACTGATCTTGATCCGACAGCATTTGTTATAACATTTATACATTCAAGACCTGCATTGGAACTTGGTGTACTTGTGGCTGCTGTTTCATTTTCTGGTTCTTTATTTGATGTTGGAGTACACATGTTTACAACTGCATGAAAGATATTTCTATTGCCATCACATCTTTCATTTAAAATTGCCTGAACTGCATTGGCATTGGTTTCTATAAACATATAATATAGAGTAAATAATTAATATATTTTTAAGAAATTCCGAAAAACTTACTACTATCTGATTCAAGTTGAACTAAAACTTGTCTAGCACCATCCACATCACAACGAAGTATTTTAGGCATGAGAAGTTGTTGATCTAAAGCGAAGATAATTATCGCAACAGAATTTTTCAAATTTGGGGCCGTTCCAGCCAAATGAATGGCACCTGCTCCAACACTTTTAATCGGAGGAAGGTCTATTGCTTGAGGATCTTTGATTGCATCAGCACAGTCTTTGGCCAATGGATAAATTGTACTATTGCCATCTCTTAGAATAAGAATAGTTTCACCACTCTGTTGAGTAAAACACAATTTGTTATTATAAAATGCTTAAGACCTATGAATAGTAACTATTTACCTCAGCAGTTGATGTAAGCGTAATGTTGTGCGGATGTAATCCCATAAATGAAGCAGTATCACTTGGGAAAGGATTGTCTTGTTCAACACGTCCAGTGCAAATGTTATATATAACATAGCTCAGTTTATTTGCATTACGTACAATTGCATGTATTCCGTGAACATCTACAGCAATTGTAAGAATGTGCCCACTATGTTCGGGGACTTGTATGCGTCTAGGTGTTTTTTGAAAACAATCAGGTGCTCTGAATGTTGCATTGGATTTTAATACCTTAGAAAGATAAGAATAGTAACATTACATACATAGTATCTAAGTTTAAGCATAAAAATTCTAAAGCTTTGAATTATTTGTCAGATATATTCAATCATCTAGCTAATTATTGTATTGTAACAATTAGCTGTTTTTATTGAATATAATATCCTATATTTATTTCCCAATGTTTTGGAGGTAACTTACAATATTTTTAATTGTAGTCACTAACGAGCATTGGGATAAAATTCTCATATTCATAATATGTAAGTTTTTGTACTAGTCAATTGAGATAGTTAATTTATCATTATAACTAAGTTACAGTATAAACTAACTAGATATAATTTCGCTCAGAACAGCGACCAATCAAAGTACAAGTAAACTTGACTGGTGGATTGTCGAGCAATAAAGTTTAAACAAAATAATAGCTAGGCAACAACACTTACGAGTAAATCATCCTTCCGCATTAATCGACAATCTACAAGTATATCATCAATTTCCTTATTTGAATCTCTCTCTCGTGAACCCGTCGTAGGAAATTTAACAGCAGCATAAGCTCCATCGACTTTAAGAACTTTTCCGACTGGAACAGTTCGTGTATCTTCCAAAAAAATAACATCACGAAGGAACCATTCCTCCTCGTCTTTACGTTGTTCAGAACCTTGCTCTTGTCCAGAAACAGCCATACGACGTTGACGTTCTAGAATAGTAACATTATCTTATAAATGTTTGTACATTCTTATATATTTATTAAATATTGGAATAAATAATTGTATGAATCTTACTATGGCTATTAGTAATGCTCCCAGTATCACTGCAAGTACTCGAAGCAGGAGAAGGAGGTGGTGGCATATCCAATCTGTCAGTATTTTCCTTGTTCTTCGTGGATAAATTACTTAAACCACTAGTGCCAGGCACAGCAGCATCTTTATTTTTTTCTAGAGTATTCGTAATGATTTTAAAAGTGCAGGTATCATTCAATGTCCAAGCTGCATTTTGCAATTGTCCCACTTTCGGAACGCCTCCATTCACAGTGACACCCAAAGCCCCGCTTTGGTACATCGGACTGTTTTTCATATAAACTTGTGCTCCTGTTGTTAATTCAGCTTGACTTGCACGTTGCCTGCGAAATTTGCCACGATATTTTTCCCAAAGACGTTTGCGTTGTGGATACGGCAATACACCCCTAGAGATAAAAATTTGAATATAAAAAATTGTAAACTTTACTTGCTTCAGTTTATTTTTTGTTGAAAACAGTGTTCTAGGTAAGTTATTCTTTAATTGATATAACAAATTAAAGTATTTGTGTTACCTAGATTTTATTTAGCTCAAAACAGCGACCGATCTTAGCATAATTTCACTAGACTGATGGATTGTTGAGCAAACAAAAGATGCAAATAAATAATAATTTACTCACCACCAATATAATGCACCACTTTCAAGTTTAGCCACAGTATACAATGGACATGTATATAGACCAGTTATCTTATCAGTTTGGAATTCGATATATCCTTGAGCAGGGCTATCTAATTTGCTCGAAGCGGCACTAAGTTGTTCATCTACCCAAGTAGCAACTTTACCACTTTCTGTACCCACGGAACAACGAGTACAGCAGGCTGATAAATGTATAATCTTCTCTCCTACTAAACCAAGAGTTGATGCTTTTGGGTGGAATATATTGGGATTCTAGAAGAAGAAAAAAAAAGTATGAATATCAAGGCTATACCCCAATTAATTAATAATACATACAGAAGAATTAAAATAACATTGTAATTTAAGTTAATTTAAAGAACAATAAGATTTAAAACAAATTCTCTCTAATATTTAACTTAATTTTCTTTAATTTTCCAATGTTTTGGAGGTGGCATATAATATTATTAATTATAGCCACTAACGAGCATTGGAATATATCATAAAGATTATATAAAATATATTCATTGTTGTCATTGTACCAAGCAATTTGTAATTAAAATCAGTAATTAAATTAACAATTAAAATCAATAATTGCTTAGATATAATTTAGCTCAAGACAGCGACCAATCCAAGTATTTTTAACATGACTGGTGGATTGCTGAGCATAATCACATTATGTATCTACATTTATAACTTGTACTTACATCTGGATGTTTAAATGGTTCTGGATCATTCCACTTCCACTGATAAACCTGTCCATTTGTAGAAAGTGCAATTAATTCGCTGTACAAAGTAGCAATCTGTGTGAATCTTCCAGCAGATTCTGGCCAAAACTCCAGCTCATCCGAAATCCATAAAGGACTTGCTCCATCTTTCTTTTTATTATCTAAATAAACAAGTTTATAAGCGTTAAAACAAAATATTCAATTAAACTATAAAGTAAAATTTTAACAAACCTGTTTCTTTTTCATATCCACTATCTCGAAGAGCAGTCTCCAACCATCTTCTGGGACCAAGATACTGACGTTCGCGCCAACGTGAAAACGTATCCCTGGTAATGCCATCACGATCAATCGATCCTGAATTATTTGATGGGGGAGCATCCCTATCCGACAGCCGATTCCGACTTGAACTGCTGCGACTGTGAAGGAAGCTAGTTTGAGCGAGGTGCGTCAAACAGCGCGAAATAAATGTTAGTAAATGCAAACATAAAAAGGTATACCGATAAATTATAAAATCAATATTAATTCATAACTGGGTTGATAAAGGATAAAAATATGAAAACCAAGCAATTTTCAAATTTGAAATCAAGAGGAAATGTGTATGGAATGAGTGTTCACAATGTTGGGGAAGAAAACCCCATCGATGTATTACTTGCGGATGCCTGATGTATATCCAAACATGTCCTCGGAGAACATAGCGTCGGCATCAATGATTACAGAGTGATCTGGATGGAATCCACCATCGAGTAGAGAAATCAAATCTTCAGGGACGTAGGAATCCGCTGTATCATCGCCATCTTCTCCTTCTTCGTCATCTCTCGAAAGCAAATTGTTTACTGCTAAGTTTACATCCAAGTTTGTTCGCTAAAAGAGGTTGTAATGAATTAATATCATAAATAAAGTAATTATAATTTTATAATAAAGATAATGACTTCTTGTTCAGCAAGACTAATCAAAAAATCATTGAATATCTCAACGGTTAGCATTTTTCATCACTCTTTAATATTTGTAAAATTATTAATTAAAATGTACAATTATTACCTGAAGTTCGCGAATTATTAAATTCCTACTTTTGCCTTGTAGAACAACTTGCGCTTGTGTGACAAGTTCTTCAGGGACAAAACTAGCAGGAATAGGAACCAATGGACGACCACTGCTGGTACCACTAGTGCCAATAATTACAGGTGCTCCTCGACTACCTAAAATAAAAAAACAATTTTCAAAACTACAAAGATAACGGCAACAAAAAACCTAATATATTATTAATATATCAGAAAGACTAATCATAAAATCAATGCTATTCAAGATTTATAATTTTCTCATCAGTTGATAATATAAATTTAAAATTTATAACATGTATATATAAATACCACTATTGTTCCCTCCACGAATTGCTGAATTCGACCGCATTATCCTTGCTCTTGTACGAATTTGACGACTGCTTCCAGTCGGCTTACTATTACTAGTTGTTCCGCCGCCTCCACCTCCACCACCGCCTCCTCCGCCACCAGAACCACCGGTTCCAGAGCAACCATTATTTCTAAAAAAAAAAAAATACATTAATAACCCATAAAGTTATAAAACTATGATTTATATCAATGTAACTTAAGTTATCACTTGCTTGACTTACGTTTTATTAGGATCTGTTTTAGTCAAATCCAACCTATCAGAAATAACACTAAATGAAACCCTGCAAACACGCCCATCCTCCAAAAGCAAAGCAATATGAGCAGGACCAAGAACAATTCTTCTCACACCAATCCTTAAATTAGACCATACTGGATGTGAAGTCTGTCCTAAGCGATTGATTCTGTCTGCTACCTCTTTCAACCTGAAACATTGCATAACAGTTAAAAATAAATATCGACAATAAAACAATATCACTCATATAAGATACTATTATCTTTCTATCTAGTGTATTGCATCAAGTAAAAGAGCAAATGAAATAAACGACTCATACAGCGCTCAAAAATTAGGAGTGCCCTATATGTCCTTGCTTCCGACTCGTATCATTCGAACAATTTAGATTTTATAAATACATGTATAACACTGACGACTTTATATAATAAGTCATGAAACACATAACCATTATCGGAAGCTAGAATATCGAGAAAAATGGAGGCTACTACATTGAATTGTACACGAAGCACGCCACTATCCTAATCAGTGTGTGGCGTGTGCCCTGACTTACCTATCGTTAAACTGCTCTTCAGTCCCTGGTAGCGGATGCACAACAAATTGTATGGATGACATCGCCACAATCGCCGACGTGTTAACACACTCGCGATATTTTACTGGCCTCAAAGGGCTGATTTAAAACATGATTAAAATGTGTTGTCCAGGTCGCTTTCAGCAGTTCAACACAACACCATGTTTTCAAGAGAATAGCTTTCTGAGATGACTGCTGCTCACGACGAACATGCGTATAGGATATGACTACCAGTGTCGCCAACTTAAACTCGTCTGTTTATTAGTAACTGTTTTCCTGCCTTTATTGAAAACGAGTAATATTTGTTAATATTATTAATTCTGTGAATCCGCTTCAAACCTTCAAAATTTGTTTATATCGTAAATTGTTTGTTATATTGATAAAAGTAAATTTTTATGTGTTTCTTTTGACAAATTATTAATTTATATGTTGATTTTTTTTTGTTTTTGTGTGGTCATAAATGTCCCTAGATGTGCTACTAAAAATGTCACTAGAATAGAATATAATTTACAATTCAAATTTCAGATTTTTAAAACTTTTTAATAATTCGAAATAAATTTAGAGAAATGCATTAAATTTGCAGACCCAGACTTATCTTATTATTTATAATTTGCTATATTGAGATTCATGTGCAACATGTTCTTTCGTAATGTCATGAATATTTGAACAGCCTGAAAAAATTTATGTCAATCTTTATAATTTACATAAAATTTAAGCATTTCATACCAGATATTGCCATTGTAGAATCAAATTCAATTTTTAATAAATCCAAAATTTTTTCTACGCCTTTCTGACCACTATGTGCAAGACCCCAAAGAGCGGGTCGTCCCATAAATACCTGAAAACAATTGATTTTCATAAATCAAGTTCAAAAATTACTTCAATTAATTTTACCATTCGAGCACCAAGAGCCAAAGCTTTAAAAATATCGGTACCATCTCTTATGCCTCCATCTAAATATATTTCAATGTTTTTGTTAACTGCAGCAACAATCTCTGGCAATGCTTCAATCTTAAAAAATTAAATTATCTCTTTCTTTAAAAATAAAATTTAGTTCTTACTGATGCCGGTGTTCCATCAACTTGTCTAGCACCATGATTTGAAACAATAATCCCAGCAACTCCTATACTTGAAGCAATTTTAGCATCTTCCGCAGTTAAAACACCTTTTAAAATAACTGGAAGTTTACTAACTCTCATTAGCCAAGCAACATCTTTCCAAGTCAATGAAGCATCCATCAAATCATTTACGTAATTATTCAATCCTGAAATGCCATCTTTGGTTTCATTGATTTTAGATGCTTTGTCTCCTTCGAAATTTGCTAATTTCAAATGAGGAGGTAAAGTAAACTCATTTCTCATATCAGCATATCTTATTCCAAAAAATGGAGTATCAACTGTTAACACTAAAGCTTTAAAACCGGCAGCTTCAGCACGTTTGATTAAACTAATTGTAACTTCTCTAAAATTAAAAATTGCAAATTTTCTCAATGTATAATATTTAAAATACTCAACCTGTCATTATAAATATATAGCTGAAACCATTTTGTAGTATGTGGAGCAGCTTGAGCTACTTCTTCAATACTTGAAGTAGCAATTGTAGATAAAATAAAAATTGTTCCGTGTTTTTCACAAGCTCTGGCTGTTGCTAATTCTCCATCGGGATGAGCCATCCTTTGCATAGCTGTAGGAGATATTCCTACTGGAAGAGAAACTTTTTGTCCTAAAATGGTGGTACTTAAGTCCCTGGTTGATACGTTTGTAAGACATCTTGGGCGTAGACGTAATCTACAAATGTAATATTATTAAGATTTTACGAAAAGTAATAAGTTTTGTTACTTTGCAAAAGCTTTACGATTATTATCTAAAGTAGTTTCGCATAAAGAACCACTACGATAATAATCTAGAGCATTTCTTGGTAAAACACGCTTTGCATGTTCTTCAAAATCAGCCACGCAAACAAGATTCATTATATAATTTTAATTTGGTACTGTTAGAAAGTTAGAAAAGTACAAAGCACTCTATAGACCAATGGTCAATCTAATTATGGTGTAAGTCAAGTTAAATTGACCTTGCAGTGTTATCAATAGGCTAATGTTATCAAAAGCAATTTCAAATTACATGATTAGATCAGAAGTTACGCAGTTGTAACACGAGACGAAGTCATCATAAATTTATGACATACATTTATAAATATCAGCAATAAAATATTGAAGGAAGCTTTAAAAAAAAACTTACAAATATTTAAATTATCATAAAAATCATTTTCTTTATTATTCGACACAAATTCATTTAAAATCTTCACAAATATTAATATTCCTGAATTATCTTAATGATCACGAAAAATTGTTTAACATAAACCTCTAAAATCTAGAGTAAAGTATCAAAAATTAATTTAAAACATTAAATTAACTGAATTTCTTCATGTTTTTCTCCAATTCAGCAGCAATAGCTTCCAAGAAGTCTTGTGTGTTTAAATACATGCCTTCCTTAAGATTTTTGAGTCCATGAATTGATGCAGCAAGATCTTTAGTCATCTTGCCACCTTCGACAGTATCCACACAAGCCTTTTCCAAAGTTAGAGCAAATTTAGTCAAGTCAGCAGTGCCATCAAGTTTTGCTCTATGTGCTAAACCCCTTGTCCATGCGAAGATCGAAGCAATTGGATTAGTTGAAGTTTCTTTGCCTGCTTGATGTTGCCTAAAAATATTTACATTTAAAAATAGGAATAGGAATTACAAGATTAAAACAAAAATCACCGGTAATGTCTGGTAACTGTTCCATGGGCAGCTTCAGATTCAATGGTTTTACCATCAGGACACATGAGTACTGAAGTCATCATACCTAAGGAACCATATCCTTGAGCGACAATATCAGATTGTACATCACCATCGTAATTTTTGCATGACCAAACAAAACCGCCATTGGATTTTAAAGCTTGAGCAACCATATCGTCAATAAGTCTATGTTCGTACCAAATCTTCTTGGCTTCATATTGCTTTTTGTAATCTCTATAACAAAAATTTTTAAGAATAAATGAAAATTCATTCTAAAACTGAAAGAAAAACATACTTTTCATAAATTTCTTGGAAAATATCTTTAAATCTACCGTCATATTTCTTAAGAATAGTATTCTTTGTTGAAAGATATAATGGCCACCCTTTATTAAGAGCAACTTGGAATGATGAATGAGCAAAAGCGCGAATAGACTCATCAGTGTTGTACATGCCCATAGCAACACCACCTCCTTTATACTTAAACAATTCGTAGACTTGTTCTTCACCATCGTTACTTTTATACACCATCGTCACAACGCCAGGTTTTTCTATAACAAAGTCTTTTGCTTTGTATTGATCACCATGAGCATGACGACCAATAATGATAGAATTGGTCCATCCAGGTACCAATTTCGGAATGTTCTTGCAGATTATAGGCTCGCGGAAAACAGTACCTCCGAGGATATTACGAATCGTACCATTTGGCGAAAGCCACATTTTCTTAAGTTTGAATTCTTCCACACGTTGTTCGTCTGGAGTGATTGTGGCACATTTAATTCCTACATTATGTTTTAAAATTGCATTAGCTGCATCGATTGTTACTTGATCGTTGGTTTCATCTCTAGAAATCACAATTATTATAAATAATTGAAGTGCATATATGTATAAGTTATTTTTTGGTGTAAGCATTTACCTGTAAGGAAGACCTAAATCATAATAGAGGCATTCAACCTTAACATAAGGGAAGATAAGACGTTCTTTGATTTTGGCCCAAATGATGCGAGTCATTTCATCACCATCCATCTCAACAATGGGATTCTTAGCCACAATTCTGGATGCATCTGAAAGAAGATGTTATGTATAATTTGGCCTTGAAATTTGAATTTGCAGAGTTAACATACTTTGAAATGAAAAAGATAGAGATGCATAATTAATGAAGAATGGCGAAGTAAAGTAAAATGAAACAAAATCAGGTAGAAATACCTTTTTCAATATGTGAATTTGTAGCTGTTTTCAACATGTAATTTTCAAATTGATTAATAACATAGGTTTATTTTCTTTTAAGAATATATTCATAGGGTTCATAGCTACTAATGGTTACTAATAATAATAATTGTTTTATTAGATAGATATACTGATACCAACTAATAATAGACATATAATTAAATAAAATTAATTAAATGTCAAATGAAAATTAAATAAACTGTAAATCACGTTTAAATAGACTCCGTGCTAGTTGAGTAGCCTATATTAAATGTATACAATACTTAAAAGGGGTACTCATGATCTTGACTATAGTATGCTAAATCCACGTATTTGTCGTATATTTTATATTTGAAGTTTACAATAAAGGCATTTTGATTATTGCAAACTTCAAATACGACATATACGATAAATAGCATGCTATAATCAAGATCAAGAGTACCCCTAATAAACGAAATTATATATTATATTTTTTTAAATAAAATTGACGTAGTAATCGTCAATAAACCGAAAATAAGACCGGGATCTTTGAAAGAAATTAATAAGATAATTTTTAAAAATTACTCAACTGCCACATCACAACATACTGGCCAATTTAAAACATATAGCCGAATAAAAAGTAATTACAAGTGGTCCGGAATGAAGAAAGAGATTAAAAATTTCGTCAAAAACTGCAAACAATGTCAAATAAATAAAACCAATCGTAAACCATGGAAATCACTACTACATCGCCAAAACCATTTCATCGTGTCGCGTTAGATATTGTTGGACCATTACCGTTAAGAGTCAATGGAAATAAATACAT
>JASKGN010010662.1:0-10149 GCA_030556245.1 Falagria sp. GC000072 | reverse complement strand
GATAAGTAAGAGCATACGACTTGAGTACATTGATGATGTCCGATGAGCTGAACCTGAAACCTTCTAGAACCCAACCAAAGGTGTTTTTATCTTCTATTTAATATGTAGAACACGAATAGACCAAAAAAAATTTTTTGAACGAAGAAAATCCATTAATTATAATTAATGAAAAAATCTCCCATAAGAGCCCATGTAAATCCGAGCGGCCATTGCAATACTGCGTTTCGCATATGAAATTAATTAAAAATAAATTGTAAATTTTAATTTTAGCAAATTCAAATATTTCCCATATGAACCAATATAAGTCTCCACGACAAAACTGCCTTACAACAATTATAATATGTATTTGTTATTAAAATTAATACATACTTGGAATTAATAACATAAATTGTCAAAATAAAATTTTTACATTTTTAAAATTTATTGTGTAAATCTGGAATTCCTATAATACTTATGATAAGAAACATTATGTTGCAATATTTCATTTTTTCAATTATGGCTATAAATATGAGTACATAATATGTATATATAGATCTGACAAGTGATGTTTATCATTCTTTTATATCACAAATACATTAATTACAAGATTAAATGTAAACTGATTAGGAATCATTTTATAATCGTATTTTCTTTTTACTCTTTACACACTTTATTTATCAATTATCAATCAACTTATTAATGTAAAATAAATGGTACATATTTGTCTATATGTACTGAATTTATTGCATAACTAAGATAACCAAGATCTGATCAGTTTGAAATCAAACAAATAAATTCCACTTTTTGTTATTCGCTCATTTAAGTTAATCATGCCAGCACAGACTGGCTCCATACCTCATAGTCATAACCTCCTTACATAATCAAAATACATAGTAATAATAACCCAACGCTTTCGTTATCATTCGTATGAAATTAATCAATAAGTGATGCGTTGGTTGCATTTACCTGTTACTGATATCTTGT
Organism: Falagria sp. GC000072; assembly: GCA_030556245.1. NCBI lineage: Eukaryota > Metazoa > Arthropoda > Insecta > Coleoptera > Staphylinidae > Falagria > Falagria sp. GC000072. Next base: position 9,186 of record JASKGN010010662.1, on the reverse strand, counting down.
TGATATCATTACCAGTACCAGTACTCCGACTCATATTGTTACATTTACTAATTTTATTTATCGAATATAATTTATTATTTACGCTTGTTTTGATTTTATTATTATTTTTATATCAATTTCATATATTTAATTATATTTAAGAAAACATTTTAAAACATGTTTAACCTTGACATTGCTATCGTATTGTTTTCTATTATGCAAATATTATGGTATAATTGACCATGGACAGAATTATAGCTCATCATTTTATTCATTTCGTTATAATCCCGTTGTTAATGTTAGTTATACAATAGTGTTTAATAGTTTCGCGCGTGTAGTTATTGTTTAAGTAGCCTTCGTATGGTAATTTGAGACATAAATACTTTTATACATACTGCAAGTACACACATCTCTACGCACATATAAATTAAAAGTTGAGTTATTGCTTTGTTAGTGACTTACTAAGTTTCAATCGCGATTGCAATTTGCGATTTGTCATTTTTATATGTTTATTGTTCTATGTAGCAATTTTTTTTTGCTTTTTACTAACATTGCAAAATTTCTAAAGAATTTCTATTACATATTTCTACTAGGAACTAATTCATATGATGTCCTTGTATTAATTCTAAGTAAAGAATAAAAGAAGGAAATTAGGATGAGGATAATATTTATTCCAAAGATTATTTATTTTCATTGAATTAAGATTATTAAGCTAATGTAATTTATTTCTAAGAAATCGGTCAAAATACAAATTAATTTTTCAAAATATAAAATTTCCTATTTGAATAAGATAATAACAGATTTTCAGAAGGACATTAATATGTAAACAAGACAATAATACAGACAAACAAAGAAAATATTTATATACAAATACATTAAGTAGAAGTAAACAAACAAACAAACAAACTAGTGAATAAATAATCCGTAGGTTTATGACATTTACATAAGTTCAATGTAAAATTATTCTTGTTAACTTTCATACATTCTCGATTATTATTTGATAAAGTAGAATTAAACTAATTAAAATAATTCTTAAGATTTTAACATTGGAAAATTTAAAACAAAACGAAACCTTGACAAGTTTAGGAATATTTTGGACTCACATTTTATTTTTATATTCAATTTATTTGAAGCCATTTCATATTCGTTTTTCAAATTAAAAATAATTCGCAGCAATAAAAATACCTTCATGGCTTTAGCTTTAGCTTCAAGTGACATTTGGAATAAACATTTTTTATTATAACGTGAATATTGTTAAATGTGGAAATTTCACGCTCGGAGACTCGAATCTCTCGAGAAAATAAAAAATAAGCGCAGGAAGCGTTGAGTAATAATAATTCTCTCTTATCAATGGCCATAGTCATACAATTTACAATGTATGAGATTTAAACCAAAGCAATTTATACACTTGAAACTTTAATGCCATTTTACAAATTCAAAATAATTTACTTATAAATTTAGTAAATTTCAAATCTTTAGTAAATTTAAAATCTTCGAGTGTAATTTTAATTGATATGATACATTTTTAATTGTTTGATTACCTTAAAATTTCTCATATCAACTTCCTTCGAAAGATAAGATTAAGATTAACAATTTGTAACCTAGCAACAATCTAAATTATCTTCAGAACAACTTCAATTGAATATTTCAGGAATTTTATAATCGAAAACAAAATTAATAAAACTTGAAATTAAATTAATGAAATTGTATACAATTTATATAATTTATAAATTAATATCTCAATACAATTTAGTTTCAAATTTAGAATCAAATTTTGATAAGATTAAAATCTACGTAGATCTACTTAATCTACGTAAATGTAACATCGCTACATAAATAAAAGTCAACAGAACATTTAGCACAATTATCACGAAATTTTACCGAGGGAAATTAGCATTAATTTGCAACATTTTTGATCAAACGACGTATCAACTCATGTATTAAGGAGATAACTAAGCAACTAACAAATCAAATTGGCTCGTCATAATAGCTTAAATTTATTATGTAAAGTTTGAATGGCTCATTAGCATTATCTGATGTGAACATAGATGACTTCTAAACTTAAACTTGGTCATTTGTAACGTAATCGATCTTTTAACACCTTAATTGCATACGAAACATGTATCTAATGTCTAAGAATATTTAAAAATTTATTGAAATAATCGCAATAGTAATATTCGTAATAATAATAGTTACACATTTATCTTTTATTCTTTATCGCTTATTTTGTAAGCACTCGAAATATGAATGCTACATGTGTTGTGTTGCTTACACCTTGAAACTTTGTATCTTTCGATTATCATTAGCATATTAATAATATGTATTACTAGTCTATGTATTTAGAATATATTTTGTTGCGCAGAATAATTGAAATAATTTGGTTTGTGTGACGTTTCAATAATGATAATCACATAGGTAAACTTTGACGACATTCTCGTTTTTTTTTTCTTCCATAAACTTGTTTGTTTATTTGTTAGTGTAGTTTAATTGATTTAAGCACGTGGATTCATTCAATAATAATAATTCTTATTCTTAGATAGGTTAAGAATTAATAAAAAATATTCCAACACAAAGAACGGAAATTATTTTGGTGAATTTTTAAAATTCAAACTTGGAGTTTGTCCAATGGGGAAACATTAACATTTTCACGACCTCGGAAATGAAAATTGGGATTTTATTTAAAGCTCAGGATTCATTGTTTGAAATATTCGAATTGGTGTGAGTGATCGACAATATTTTATTTTAAAAATGAAGAGGTCTTTAACTTTTGAAAATTAAATTTGTTTTGGAATTTTAAATTAATTTATAATTATCTTCAAAGAAAACCTAGCAATTTTAATTGAACCACTAAAAATATTTGGAAACACTTCATAGAAAGAAATAAAAGTTAGAAAAGTTAATAAATTAAACAATAAATAAAAATTCTACATTTGTTTAATTTTTAAATTGATGACATCCGCTTTGTTAATTAAACTGCGTTATATTTTTACAAGTTGTTACTATTTTATGATAATTTCACTAATTGCAAATGTTGCCAAGAATTTTAAGTCAAAATATTGTCATTCCTAAACAAAGCAATTGAATGAACTTCAAAGCAAAATCTAAATTAAATAAAAACAAATTTAGGAATGTTCTAGTTAATCTATGATTCAGTAAACAGCAACTTATTCATTATGTTGATTGTACTTCAGCACATTTCGCAATTATTTCCCAGAAATTCATTGAACCATGAGTCATACAACTTAATTATTTCTTATCTTTGTTAAAGTGTTTCTTTTATGAGGATGTTCCAGACCAGATGTTATAATTCATAAATTCTCTAGATATTTTTGTGTAGGCGAATTAATTGACAATCGCATAACTTCTTATTAATCTCATGATTCTTATTGTTGTTATTGTTTTCGATATAATCATCCTTTTTAATTGTTAATATTAAATTGAATAAACAAATTAGCCTCGTGTAACGAACGGAATGCATGTTGGTAATCTTATAAATTAATTTGTTATTTGTTTATTGGCGTTTTATTAATTTGTTCGGACGTCTTGCAAACTATTCAATTTACTAATTGACGATCGAACTACAATTACGAGATTAAACTTGTTTCAAATGGAAAGAAGTAAAAGTTCATTAAGTTTTAGTAATTGAAGGAACTTTTCTTAGTTTTTGTCTCTCTATTTTATTAATTTAAGAGTTAATACAATAAAAAAATAAAATAAAACAATTCATAATAAGAAATGATGCAATACTAGAATTATGATAAGATTACAAGACTAAAACATGTTCTGGACACACGTACATATTACATATACTAATTGATTATGTCGCATTTCATGCACGTGAATTACCCACGTGAAAATGTGGCCTTGTATATGAAAACATATTGAACATAAAAGCTTTTATCGTTTGTTATTAAATTGCTGTGTAATTTTACAATAGGTATACGAGATAAACAATAAAAATAAATTACAACAATATATTAAATTCTAAATTTGCAATTTTTTCCTTTCTAACTTTTGAATTTTTTCCTTTCTAACTTTTGAATTTTTTACTTTCCAGACTGACAGTGAAGTTGCCTGTGAGGAAGCAGCACGTTTAACAGCAGAACAACAAGAAGAATGTGATGAGTACATCGATGAATATTGCGATTATCATTACATCCCTCCACCACCTGATGGTGGGTATGGTTGGGTCGTGGTTTTTGCAAGTTTCATGTGCAACATGATAGTGGACGGCATTGCATACACCTTTGGTATATTTTTGAGCGAATTTGTAAATTACTATGGAGAACCAGCAGGGAAAACTGCATGGGTTGGATCACTCCTTTCCGGAATGTACTTATCAGCTGGTCCAGTGGTTTCTGCACTGACAAACAAATATGGCTGTCGAGCAGTTTGCATAGGAGGCAGTGTAATATCAACTGCGGCATTCGTGCTATCAATTTTCAGTCCGAACGTGAACATTTTGATGTTAACGTATGGCGTGATGGGCGGTTTTGGTTTCGGTCTCATTTACTTACCAGCTGTCGTATGTGTGGGTTACTACTTCGAGAAGAAGCGCTCGTTGGCGACGGGAATTGCCGTTTGTGGATCTGGCGTTGGCACTTTTGCTTTCGCTCCACTTGCAAGCGTACTCATCGAAGCTTACGGATGGAAAGGTGCGAATCTTATCCTTGCCGGATTGATCCTTAACTGTGTTGCTTTCGGAGCACTTATGAGACCTTTGGAATATCCGAAAGAGCCTGAGAAAGATACACCTTTGTTGCAACGAATGGCTGAGGAACGTAGGATTCAAATGGAACGGGGATCTATTGGAGGATCTTATTTTATGGTGCAATTGCCTGATGGCACGATGGAGAAACGAATGAAACAACCGCTCAATATTGATCCTGGAGTTCATTCCAGTTTTAATTTGGATCAACTGGGACCTGGTACTCCCATGACAACAATTCCCACTGTCCCTACACTTCCTACAATTACCGAAGTTAAGGGTCAGGATATTCATAGCGGGACAAATTCGTCTTCGGGCAGCAATACTGAATTACTTAAAAATAACAAAAACACTAGGGTTGATGATTTGAAAAATGGAGATGGACGAAAGGGATCGGTGGATTCTACCGGGGAATTTGATAATTCCAGATTGCCGAGAAATGCTAGTCAGCCAGCATTCACCACACATGTCCAAGGTTTGCCTAAGAATGGCTCAGTACCGTTCTTTGATCGTATGCGGAAACCTTCAGTTGGTGAAAGGTTTAAACCCACTTTGAATCCTATTAAATCTTCAAATGGTGATATTAAACGCAGCATGAGGTCGTTTGGTGGTAGTAGAAATAATAATAGTGAGGTAAAATTACTTTTTTGGGTTTTAGAATTTTATTTTTTATTTGCCACAATTTTTACTTTATTCTGTAATTTTGTCCAACATTCACAATAGTTTTTTTATGCGGGTGTGGTTGTGCACCTGAAATAGTCGCCGCATTTCGCCATTTGGATTCGTTCCAATTGGAATGAATGCATTGACGGAATGCCATTGCATATGGCCTTGGTGCCTAAATTGACCTAGAAAATTTTCATTTGAATTATATTACTATACAAATATTAAAATGCAACAATTTTAATTTTCAGGATACTGAAAGTGTTGGATATGCATCGTCGAAATTGTCATTAGCACGCGAACGTCCACAAATTGTACGACCCTTATCTAGAAAAGATATTTTCTACTCTGGATCAATTTTGAATCTACCACAATACCAATCGCAAAAGTCTTTGGCAAGTTATAGACAAAGCGTTATAAGTATTCCGCGTCCTAGTCGAACTGAAATGGCAGATATTGAGAAACAAGAACGTAAGTGCAAACAACTTGTTTGTTTTCAATTAATTGAAGCTTGCGAAGCAGCAACACTCAATTGAGATCAATTAATTAATTGAAAGGATTCGAAATATGATGGATGAAACTTGTTAAAGTTATCAATTATTACTATTTTTATTAGTTATTAATGGGAACTTTAATCGTATTGACATAACACATTGCACATCAGCTTACGAAACAATTGATTTGATGACTTTGTGTATGTTGTTAATATAAATTTGAAGTCAATTTATTTTTTTTTGCAGAATATGACTTGTGTCCATGTTTCGTATTGCCTGAAAGCTTCAAATCAGCTTTAGGTCAACTCCTTGATGTTTCGCTGTTGAAGAATCCAGTGTTCATGTTGATCAGTATTTCCAATTTGTTTGGCATGGCAGGACTTTATGTTCCTTTCGTGTACTTAGTAGATTGTGCAAAATTAGATGTAAGTATTAATTATTTACAATGATATTCAATGTTCAAATTTTTTATTTCATTTTTAGGGCATTGACAGCAACAGCGCTTCCTTTTTGATATCAATCATCGGTATTACAAACACCTTTGGCCGTATTGCTTGTGGATATTTTGCCGATTTTCCACAAGTAAATGCACTTTTCGTCAATAATATTTGCTTGGTGATTTCGACCATTGCTGTTGCACTGACGCCATTTTGTCATTCTTATGGAGCTTATATTACAATGGCCATTTTCTTTGGTTTAGCTATTTGTAAGTATAAACAAATAAATACTAAACAAATTTCAACTAATAAATAATATTTTAACTAATAAATTAAATTTCTTTCAGCCGGTTATATATCCTTAACATCAATTATCCTGGTAGACCTATTAGGTTTAGATAAACTAACAAATGCATTCGGCCTCCTGATTTTATTCCGTGGTGCCGCTGCAATTGTTGGTTCCCCCTTAGCAGGTGCAATTTATGATGCTACCGAATCATATTCCATTCCTTTCTTCGTAGCAGGAGGATTATTTGCCATTTCAGCTATAACAAGTTTCCTTGCGCCTTGCGTCAAACGATTTGCACCCGATATCGAACAACCTCAAGGAGTTGACGATGCCTTGACGCCCATTGATGAAGACGAAGAAGAAGAAGATGGACCTATCACAATTGGCAAGAACACAAATATTCCTATGATTGTGGCACAGAGTCCTGGTGAACACGAGATTAAACAGATCGAGTCTGTTTTGTAATCGGCGAGTATTACGAACGAACTTTTTTAACAAAGGGCTATAATATAATTATTGTACATAAATAATTTGTAAGCATGATCATTTTGCATGATAATAATGACGTCTTTTGTGGTTGAAATCAGCGAAACGCCAAGTTGAAATGATTTGGTATTATTGTGATGTGTGCACATGCATGTACTTATAGTCAATTTGATTTAATTTCAAGCTAGTGATGTTATTTTAATTTGGTATCTGATTGCAGTCACTTATTTCGATTTCAACCAGGGTTTTCTCCTGCAGCATTAAGCAAAAGACGTCTTTTAAATGATTTAGATAGATTTTAAGTACTTAGTCTAATTTCTTTTACATTTATTTTTATTATTAATTATGTAACCGATGAATATTATTGATATGATTGTGCAGAGTCCAAAAAAGACTACACCGAATGTTTATAAGAGCCAGTATTGAATGTGCAAATGATGAGTATAACGATGTTACGTCATTTTTATAGTTATTAATTTTAATTGTATGTATATTGAAATCAAAGTCAATTTTAAATGCATAGCACACAAACGCATCAAAATAAAATCCCGTGAAACAGTTTCGTGCCAATTAAGAACATATTTCAATTAATTTTGTTTTATATTTATTATTATCGATATTTCTATTGTAAGAACATTCTATTTCAATGTTAAATTCGTGTTTAGGAACAAAAATTTAATGTTAAAATTTAATCAATGTTATGGAAATTCAAAATTATGTCGAGAATTATCTATTTGTTGATTTTTCAGCATTCATTGAAATCAGAAGTCATTTCGTGAGTGGATTTATTAGGAATTGTAATAGAGCATGAGTGATACAAGTTTTAATCATGAACAAATGATGCATTGGAACCACGTTAGCTTTAAACATGTACAAATATTGTTTATAATTGTTCAAATAATGTTGGCTCTTTTGCATCAAAAGTAATTATTGTGTTTACATTTGGGAATGCATGTTGAGTATGTAATAGGGAGTGTGAGTAACAAAAATGACTCCAAAGCGACTGTTAAATAATGTGTAACATAGAGGAAGAAATATGTCCATAATTAATGTTAGATTATAACGCTAAAGTCAAAAATGATAAAGATATAACATCTTCTTAAATGTGCTCAGGTTTAAATAATTGATTAATATACTATTTATTGAGTTACCATTTATATAGATAACGAAACGGAGGAAATTATTATATATGCGATTCAATTGAAGCAAATACGCTATTGTAGGCTGACAATTAGCCTTTTTCAAAGATTTTATTAGTACCTGTGCACCATGTATTGAAATCTTATTATTATTAATTATATTTGTTCATTGATTATGTTACTGATATGATGTATCTTATGAGTATGAACATTTTTCATTTCAAGATATAGAATATGATACGAACAAGAAATATATACAAATATGTGATCTCTTAAACTATTTGTTTATTTTATTCTAAATTTTAGCTACCCTTTAAAATTATAAACAGAAAGAAGATTTAACATTGTTTTAATTAATATAATAAATTATTATTTAAATGTGTGCTAGGTACAATTGGATGATAGCTAAAACTTGGAGAAGGTAAGCTACACATTTTCTTTCTTCTCAATTTTTTTATTGAAAATTCTTCGGAAGTTTTTGATCTCAATAAATAAATTTTAACAAAATAAATTTAATAAAGTAAGTGATACTTATGTATTGTTAGTTGCATATGTTCTTAAATAGCGCGACTGGTATAACGAGCGACCGCCGACGTCATGACACATCTAGTAACAAACATGGCCACAACATGTCAAAATTATTCATATAAAGCTGTTCAAATACAATCAAACAGTAATATACAGTAATTACGAATCAGGGGTTGATCAGGGGTTTGGGCAAGTTCAGGCAAGTTATAAAACGTTAATGTGCGTTAATGCAACAGCCGCAACAGCAATACACTATATACCAAGTTCTGCACTGAGAACTCGGCCAGTGGAGTCAACACCTGACCCATTGAAGCTGACCGAGGTGACGAGTAATGTGTTCCACTGTTCTCTTCTCTTCCAATTTGTTCTTCATCCCTTATTTAAGGTACTTTATTATCACTAGACTTGGTCAGCTTCAATGTGTCATGTGTTGCCTCCACTGCCCGAGTTCTCAGTGCAGTAC
>JASKGN010010644.1:0-12536 GCA_030556245.1 Falagria sp. GC000072 | reverse complement strand
GAAAAATAACAGCCGGCAACATGTTAACAATAATAAGCTGCAGACGTAAAGCCGGAGGCGGTCGGTACGCAAGCTCGTTTGATCAAATATACATTATTATTTAGTTGCGGGGTTTTGTTCGGCCATATTAGGTAATATGTGCGTCTCGATCTACCTCATCCTTTTCCTGCACGCCCCCGCCAACAGAGGAAAAAAACCAGATGCGTGTAGCAGGGTGTTTTTTTGTGGGGTAGCAAAAGGTATGAGAACTAGGTACATATATATAGCTTTGTATTTGCGAAAAGCACACGCATGCTTTATTGCTTGAGGTGTAGAATTCGAAGTATCGCGTGTATTAACTTCAATGCAAAAGAAGACAAAACGAGCAATGAAACATAAAATAGGCAAAGATACTACTGTTTGTTTTGTTGTATATTTGTTGATGTGCAATGGACAAGTACATTTTTTATGGTGATGTTGTATAAATGATCATTTATCAGAGTAATTATAGATTATAGCCAACAGCAATGAACTACTATTCTGGTTTATTATGTTAAAATTCTGAATTGAAAATATTGAAAGTCCATGAAATATAAAAATAAATTAAAGATCATAAAATGAAAATTAATATTAGTTTAATAAATTGCTTATTTCTGGTAAAAATTTCCTCCGGAGATAAAAATTCTCATTTTCATTTCATCTCAGAGTCTGCACGCGTATCTTGTAAATTTATTAAAATATTCTGCAAAGAGAAAAATAAAATTCTAGGGATGGAAATGTCGATATGCACCAATCGATATAGAAAACCGGCATTAATATTCATCGGCGATAAAATTGCACGAAATGCAAATGCCAGTAAGGCGCGCGCGGCGAGAATGACATCCAAATCTGCTTCCTGTTTCCATTCGCGACAATGCTGCAAGCGGCAGGCCTCAACATACCTCGACAGACTTATTTCTCTCGTCCCTCTTGTCCTATCCTGCATACTGAGTTTCACAAAACCTCAAATTCCTAAACAATCAAAGCACCACTGCAGATTTCGCATTCAATAAGAAACCATACAGGTAGAGGCATGTAACATTCGGTATATGACCAAATTGTCGATGGGATATTGTGTCGCTCACTGATGCAGTGATAGTGCTTATAGCTTATAATTGTGCGAGTATGCATGTTGGCTACAACATCACGGTGCGGTGTAGAGACTATGGACACGTTGTTGTTGTTCTTGCCATACACACAGCGAGCCGAACATGCATTTCCGTTGCGAAGATGCCGGCGCTGTTTCGCGTCCTCCGAAACGAACGGAAGTTTGCCGAACTGACGACTCCGTCGATGATAACAACGCCCCAAAACGTTCATTTCAAAGGGCTTTCATTCTGTCGTTTTCATTCCTTCTATTATCTATTTATTAATAAATGCCTATTCTTTATTTTAACCCGCATGAATATTACAACATATACGAAAGAGTGTAGTTAACAAGGAAACAATTGTGTAAGGGCAGTGTGCTCACGCTACCGAACGTCGACATGAAATTTGGCTTCTTTCATTATAGTGAGTGAGCGTCACGCTCTGCTCGTTTTTTGGCTTGTACGAACGCACAACTGACGAAATATTATGGTAGGTCGTTGTCTCCCTGCTTATGTGTTTGCTCGTTTCGTCGACCCTCAACTCAACTTTTTCGTTCATGTCGAACACTATACTCAAGAAATCGCAAGTTGCAAGTTTTCAAACTGGGTCTTGTATCGATGAGCAAGTAGCAGCTGTTTGTGAATGCAATTTTGCACATGCACTTGTATACTATGACAATTTATCATTATTTCTTAATTATTTTTGTCATTTCAAATAAAATTTCTAGGAAATATAATCTGCATGTTCTAGATTATTGCATTTTCCGCCTTAATGTAATATACAAATTCTCAGTAACCTTAAAATCCTAGCTGGAGACTAAGTGGCGCGTCCTTTGCAGACAAATGTGTCCCAAGCGGGCCAAAACTATAAAATTTTCGTAATTAATAATCATTGTCGCTCTGCATATATGGTAGTAATCCGGTGCAGTTGCAAGTTGCGCGAGGCAGCAATAAATTTCGCACCTTTCGTATAATGAGGCGGCGCGGCGGGCGTCTCGAGTGGGTCACTACTTTATTACGCCGCTGAAAGTTTAATTGCACCCCGCGTGCGACGAGCAGACCCCGACACGGAAAGCTCTTTAACGCCGGATGTTATCCGAATCACAACTATTTCTATATATTCAAATCTGCAGAGTTTTTGATTCATTATACTTATAAATTTTACTTGATTATTTTTGATAAATTTTTAAGATTGAAACTTTAAATTTTAAAGTTTAATTAATTTTTAAATTAGTTGTGTTTAGTGGAAACACCAAGTATAGGAGGTATATTATATGAGAAGGTTGCAGCTTTGATATTGCATTGGGATATTTGAAAGTCGACCTCGGATTCTACTCTAAACCCCCAAAGTTGTTGCAAAACAGGCACAAACATAGAACATCTGTGAATCTACAAATACAAAACTTGTACATATATATGCGGAAAGTATCCTTTTTGTCCTTTAGTACTGAACGTCTCCAAGGACACAACTTGAAATATTCTAACGTTCGTATTTCAGCATCAGGTTTGCAGTAGAAATTTCTATATATGGAGTTAAGACAATCAAAATTAAAATTCAAACCTGAATTTATAAATATTTGTGATTAGAAAATTAAATTGAAAATAAACCTTTAGGGGTGTGTTTGGAAATGTTTGCATTGTGTATAGAAGTATAAAGTGTTGAAAATAATATCGATTTCTCCAATACCGACGACGCGGTTTTAATAACTTAAATTGCATTAAAAATATAACTACAATGTGTTGTTTCGTCCACCAGGGTTGGTTGCTTTTAACGCGCGTTTCCTCCGGTCGTATTAATTTCGTCCGCGCGCTCCTTGTGCTTCCCCCTTTTTCTCCTCTACAATGCCGGAATAGTCTGGCCCAGCTCGGCTGACCGACTCGCGGCTTCTCGTTTAGTTGCAATAAAACTTATCGATTCTATGTTTTCCCCATTTTGTTATTTTTCCTTCCCTTAGATTTCAAAATGAATTTTAAAACAAACAATTAAATAAAATTCGTCCTTAATGTCTGGGTCTTATCATAAACCTTGTCAAGTTCATCGACCGATATTGTTAGCATCCCAATGGAAAACCTTGTTATCGACTGCACATTGAACAAACGTAAATTTGCAATGCGTCTTTATTTGTCTTACAACCTCGTGATAATCGAATACCCCAATGAACTTTTTATCAATTCTTGATTACACATGCGCTCAGTCACACTTTTAAATGTGTGTAAAGAAGATAAGCCAAACAATGCAATAAGATTTCCAAAAGCACTAAAGGTGCAAATAAAATGTTCCTGTGTGAAATATATTTGTATCGATATAATGTTTATTAATGGGGTGAACAACTGATAACAACAGTTTCAATATTTCATTTTATAGTTGTTGCATTTTTGTAATAAACTTTTCAAGTTTCCCACTTGTCATTGCAATAAACATCTATGTGTCACTAGATATACTGAGTGTTTTGTGACATTATTTATTTTGTTACATTGCAATGGAAGCTAAATATTTAAAACAGTTAAAGTTTAATTTTCCATTTGGTAATATGTATGCCCACCAGGACGGAAAATTTATTTACTGTAGTTTACACAGAATTTTCGTAATTGCACCCGACTGCGGTGGCGCTGCATGTTTCTAATATTGTTTAAGTTTTAATGCGAATTTATTACCCCCAAGTTTATTTCGTTGCCCACCTATCTATGCCGCCGGTATGGAATGCACTAGACGTGTGAAAAATTCAGCAGACGCCTTAAAAACGACTTAATTATGTGTTTAAAACTTTGTAGCGAAATTTATTTCGAAGCGTGTAATGTAAACATTTTAAACGCTCATAATTTTTGTTATTTATTGCCGGTCGTATGTGCAATATAGATGTCCGTTAGTATATTTCCCTAGTTTTAGTTTTAACTGCAAGAGAACAAAAAGTTGAAGTTGCAGCAAAGTTAATTAAGATAATTACATAGAGAAAATGTAAACTGTAATTATTGAAATCAATATTCTAAACAAATCAATACATTTCGATGATTTTTTTGACCCATTGCGCCATCTAGTGAATATATTTTAAATTATTTTAAGTAAAATTACTTCATACACATTGTATATAAACAAAGTCTTGTAAGAAAACCATGTAATTTCTACCACCTTAGGCGACATAATGAAAACCACCAAGAATACAATTCCATCCAACGATCAACTAGAAGATAAAAATCTAATAAGTGCACCTATATATAAGAACTCACCTTTTCTTAGTTTAAACATGGACGGACTAGTTGTAGTTGAAGTCCATTCTATAATAAAACCACAATACTAGTTATTATAATAATATTTGTATTTGGTGCACACTTCACAAACTCCACCTTCACATGGTTACCTACTTCATTGAACATATCCTATCCTCAACTTGTTGTATAGACACTCACATTATTTTACGTTCTCTTACAAGTAAAATAGAAATTATGGCTTCATCAGCAATTCGAAAATTTGGTGGGCGTATATTTAATGCCGCATCTTACGATTATCTTTCATATATGCATAATGCAATATTTCAGTACTTACTCCTTGGTCGTTGCTACACTGAACTTTGAAGAAGCAAAAAATACATCTTGAAATGCACGCTTGGTTTTTGTTAGCCGTTAGCGAATGAGCAATTCCACATTTGGATTAGGAGGTTTTCAATTCGTTTGCTAGATTTGCATTATAAATAAGGCGCATTATTAAGAAGAAATGAAATTGTGCAATCCATTTAGGTTTCTACGAAACGTGCTGACTTATTTGGTTTTGCATATGCATTTGGATTTCGATAGGTTTATGGTGTAAATGTTTCTTTTTGGATTTAAATCTATAAACTACTTTATCGTATATTAATCGAAAAACACCAGTGATAGATTTTATGATTTCAACATTATTTTAGGGCGTGTTGAATGGCATAACTTTTGTTTGGCAATTTTACGAATTAGATACTAATAATTGTTAGGTAAACTTGGGTAAACCTTAAAATGGAAAAGCTTTCATCCATCACTAAATTTTGACAAGGATCATATAAAGTTACTATGTTCACAATGAAAAAAGTATACATAGTTTTTTTTTGTTAACTAGATGTCGCTACTTTTAAATTTAATTAAACACAATGAATAATTAATTATTACATTATTCGAAACTATTTTGTTAGAACAATAGGATCTGTAACTAGATCCACCCAACTTTTATCAGTTTCCCCTACTAAATAAATACTCCTTCAAAATTTTGCTTTTGATATAAAGTAACAAGCATTGCTAAAATACGGGTAGCAACGAAATCGACACGTGAGTTCAGTTCATTACCATAGAGTGAGTAGTCTGGCAAAAGACAAAAGTTGTGTTGGTGTGGTACTGCTGTAGGTAATGTAGACAGTTCAGTCATTATTGGAAGGCATAGTTAAAAAGAAAACTAAAAACAGCCAGGATGTGCGGCTGGTAGATGGAAAACAAAACGTTATTGGAATCGGTTTCGGGGTGAAGTCGCCAAATATTTACACATCAGCCATACGGGTGCATTTTTTCTTTTTCCCTCTTTATAGGAGCCTACGAATAGATGGATGATGAGAATACATGAACAGAGGACACGTGCAAGACATGTTGAAGAACATCATTTGCATTCGCTTTTCATTCCATACTGTATTCTACTGGGAATACAAAATATCTTGTTAAAAATTGGATCATTCGCAATTCAAAGATTGTAATTTACAGAGCAACACTCTTGAATACTTTGGGGAGATAGTATTGTTATTATAATAATGTTCAAGTTGTGATTTCCAACCATTGGTGTTGATATAAATGACCCTGTATATGGTTAGCAATACATTAGAAAGAAAACAATGCACATATAGATGAGGCTCGAGGACGCAAAGAACTGAGGAGAATTGGGGACTCACTCAGGGGTGGGCTGAACTGAACGATGATGATGGTGTCTAAAAATACATCGTTTGTTTGTCATATGTGTTTTTTGTCATCGTAGTCGTCAGTCGACGACGCTGTTGACAAAGTTGGGTAGAAAAACGACCACGTGCCACCGTTCAAATATTGCTTTCGGTAGAGTTGGGCCTATATTCGGCGTTATTATTTCGTGGATACTGCCATCATATTGGATTATTGATTTGGAGATGTTTAAGCTCTTTATGTGATTGAGCTCAATGACGATGATTTAAAAAAAGTTGCTTGGCTCTGTTCTATACAAAAACCACAATAGATGTGCTAAACTAAAGGCACAAACTAATTGTAACAAAAAACAATGCTCGTTATGATGGCGAGTGTCGAATACCATGTATGAAAGCAATGCGATAACAACATCTCAATTGTAAACATGTTCGTAAACGCGTTTTGCGATAAGAACTTTTTTTTGCATTTCTAGGTTACGCGTTTTCGGCGCCGCGACTTTGTTGATAAGTTACCAAAAATAATAAATTAATTTAATAAATTAATTTAACTTTTATTAAACGTACTTGAATTTTCTTAATCCTAGTTTACAACAAATATGTAGTTTAACGCCATTATTAATTTCCACACTTAATTAAATTTTATTAAATGCACAATAAACCTTGGAGCTGAAAACACTGATTTCGCATTGCATTCGAGTCATAACAAAAATACAAGAATAATAATAACAATAACCTTAATAAGAATAATATAATTTAATATGAATTTTATATGAAAAAGTAAAAAATAACAAATGCGAAGTAAATACGTTGAAGTGTGAGTATTGCAAATGTGTGGTGTTTAATTCCTTGGAAAAATTATCTATGCGTGCAGAAGAGCATTTTAATAACGAGTATCAAGTTGAACGAAACTAAATAATGCAACAGTGCAGTGTGTATAGATATGCATTTGTTTGCGAATGTGTGTGCACTTAGCGCATGAAACGAAACGAAACGGCACGTCAATTTAATCAAAATGATAAATAAAAATAGATCCTTGGCCCCCTTTTTAAGGCAACTGCACCGTCAGCGCGTACGTTCAACTGCTGTTGTACTGTACAATCACATGTTTAACTCCAAAGTGCAATATGTTTCGTGCAATTATTCTTTGTAAATATTAGAAGATGAAAAATTAATTAATTTTTAATTTTTTTAAATTACATGCAAATAGCTTGCCGATCAACATGATTAATAAATCTTTTTTGTGATTATTATTGTTGAACAATTAACAATTTGGTCCATAATTGAATAGCACCATGTAAATAACTGTACACATGCCATGTGATGTAATACGAGGTAACGATAAAGTCATAAAATGTGAAATTTACCAACGAGCCTAAATCACAAGCCGCATCAGTTAACACAAGCTCTGACTTTTGAAACACGATAAAATTTGTCCCAATTTCGTGTGTTCTCTCACATTTTTGCGCGCCGACACGCACGTCATTCGTGTTTGCTTGGCGAACGAGTGCATCCGAATGTTCAAAAGTTGGTAAATGCCTTTATGAGCAGTAACACTACTTATATACCATATATGCATGACTTGCTTTTTGTTTACTTTGCTATTTTCGGTGGTAAAATACACACGAGCATTTGATAAATAAAATAGCATGCAGTTTCCTGCTGGTTGGAAATATATAGTTTTAAGTCGCCTCTGAGTGTATGGTGAAATCCATAAGGACACATAAAATTCATCTTCACATTTAAGAAACAAATAAAAAGCTGCAAAGATACATGCAGTTTAGTGTTCGACTAGATTGAAGCTATTCGTTTCTGCAGCAGGAGGATAGTTGCCATAGCAATGGCACGCATCGTACACCAACTGGCTTCTCATTTTATGACAGATTCGGACGGTTCACGGTATGCACAGTTAACTGTATTGCCGCCAAACTAGAGCTGAACTTTTCTCGACAGTCGACGCGACTCAAAAACGCACATGGCAATCGCCACTTTTAGCCGAGTTCTTCAAGTTCACTTCCAACCAAAGTACTCGGATGATCTAAACATACAGATACGAGCAAGCCATGTAATTACGGGCGCGTCTCAGCTGTCGGACGGAATTTTCGCGCGCAGCGCCGCTCCAGTTGTAATTAATTACAATTAGTGTGTTGCCATGTATGTACTAAAGTTTATACATGGTTAGACAACGTACATACGTTCTCTTTATGTTTCGACCATTTTGAAATTATGCTTTCGTTTTAAAATAAATTAGATATCATGAAGATGGTCGGTCATCTTTTCAAATTGGATTGCTTTTTACGAAAACTATTAATTAAGGAAATTCGTACTCAGTCGCTTTTGAAGGCGGTTGATTCATTAATGAACTTGGAAATTTCATGTTGCTTTTGATTATTTCGTACAGCAATAAAATCAACGCCATCGTGCACCGTTAGTTTCATTTAATTGCTCGCCATGCGAGTACTACTCGCTACCATCCCATTGCACACACAACCTGTGATTAATCATTTTTTTAATCGACCATCTCCTCCCTACATAACCAGTTAATCCATAACTGCTATTTTGCTAATCAACCCGGATTCAAGTAAATGCACACAAAATATGTACGATGTACCTATCATAAACTTATAAGTTGTTTAGCCATTTACATACTTTATTGGCAAATATAAATTTCCTTCATTGGAAATAGATGAATTTTTTTATTTTCAACTTTTAATTAAGAATTAGTCAAGTACAAGTCGTGCTCTAAAGGTTTGTATTGTGGTGAGGTGCAGTGCAGTGCAGTGCACTTCGTACATTTTATCTGCCGTCTAGTTTAACCTTGACACTCTTTGCACTGCACACTGGCACACAACAATCATTCGCACATTTGCACACTGCACTGCACTGAAACTCAACTGTTGTAAACTCTTGTGAATAATAATATACCTGTGCATATTGCACTTGGCATTTTCATGCCTTGAGGCATTTGAATTCTTGAATGTGATTTGGTGATACTGTCAAAAACTAAATGTCAAACAAAAAAACTTAATTTATTGCCGACATGCTTTTAAAACTATTAATTTTTTAAATGTTTTGCAATAATCGTAAAAAAAAATTATTATTTTGGTAAATGGTGAATGCAAATAGTTAGTAGGTACTCACTTGTTATGGTTGTTAATTATCGAATATTTAGACAATATATTGATGCAACCGTTGGCAGATTGAGCAATTATTGACCAATTGAGCACCGTTCACAAACTACGCTCACTTCTTCGATTTTTTTATTGTTGCAAACTCGTATGCAACAAATGTCGAAATCAAGTGGGAGCGTACTTCGCGTGGGCATCGAATGCACAACTAAATTGGAATAAGATGAAAATTGTTAAAATCTTATGAAGATAAATAAATAATTAAGAAATTATAAATATTTACTTGCAAACAAAACACAAAGATCGTTAATCTCGAATTTATTTTTTTTAATAATGAGCAAATAATAAAATGTTATTTCACTAAACCAAAAAACAAATATGTTTTACCTTTAATTAAAATTAAATATCAAGTTATAAACATTTAGTTGTTGATTTATTAATTGAATTCAAGCATTATTTTCTTAAAACTATTAAATTGATAATATTCAACTTAATTGCAACATATACCTATTAGTCAAACAAATTAAAACAGCTCCAAAGTCATTATGGGACTAATTAAAGCGACATTTCGTTCTATCAATAATCTCATAGTTCTATACGTCTTCCATTAATTATCTTAATTAATGCCAATTTGAATGTAAGCATTCGAAGCTTGTTTTATCTAACCACAAATTTCGCATGGAACCTCATACATAACCTCACTTTATTTCAAACAAGCAAGGGATATAACTTAACCATAATTAATTCAATCGCGGGGTGCATTTTTCCAGGGAATTTTGAACTAATTGCCATCCAAGTAGTTTTCGCCCTGGTTGGAACTGGAGCGTAACGACAAATGCAAATTACCTTAATACACCATTTTTTAAACGAACAATTTTGCAGAAATGAGCAACCTTCTTCACATGTTATTATTCAACAGGGGAAAATACTTAGAAAACGTTTCCGATGCGTACAATGCGTGTGCTTAGATGTAATTTAACAAAATTACGCATTGTCCGTCGCCGCTAATTCGGTGGAAGCCTCTTTGACGATTTGCATATAATTTTCCCAACTGCTGATACAATAGCGGAAAATTATATGATGAAGATGTATGCAAATGAAAAATTAACTCGTGCATTCTGCCGATAAGAAAAATTCGTGGAAGTTTTCATTGACAAACGTTGATTTCTGCAGAACTCATAGCTTTGGTTGATACTAAGAATTTTCATATGGTCAGTTAGTCGCTTGTCATAAATAAATTGAAAAGTCAAGCGGTTTGACATGAACTGTTTGCATTGAAAACTGGACAAGTTTCTTCTAACAAGCTGTCGAATTGAATACACATGTTCTAAATCTATTTGCAAATGTGTGTCGAGTGTGTTTTGTCTTGTCATGTTAAGTGACACTTCCACGTGAAATTCTAGCGGAAATGAGAACAGGAAGATGCAGGAAGAAATTGTTTTATGTATCTGCAAGTGACGACTTCATGTTAATATAAAGACAGGACAAAAATACAAGTATTATTTAACTTTCTATTATTCAAATTAAATTAAAATTTCAAAAAACAAAATTGGTTAATATAAAGATATTCGTTTTCATTCAGATATAAATTCAAGGTCGTGTTGAAATGCAACATCGACATTGAAACGAAAATAAAACTGAAAGCCGAAAGGCCGAAAGTGTAAATTTAAAATTTTAGTGTGCGAATTGTTGACCCGGCAGAAAGTGTAAGTGGTCCTCGAAGTGCGGCCATGACCAAAAATCGTCAGTCCAAAAAAGCGCCCGCTGGCTCACACATACAAATGCATGACGGTGTAATCACATGCAGTGGTATTCACGGAACAAAAACAAAAATGATCGAGCCACTCAACACACGCGCTCGACATGTGCAAATAAACCTCGAACGAAAATGAAAACAAAAAATTGCTGCCTGCATATTGCATTCAAATAAAAAAGAAATCATGGCAGAACCAATCCACCAAAAATTTACGTGTGAATTTATTATATAATAGATTTCAAAAAATATTTTTATTTCAAGCAAAGAAATAAATATGAAATTTATTATTATCGAAAAACAAAGTGAAGATCCAATAGTCAAAAGAGACAAAAAGAAAAGAACAAAAGAAGAAGTAACACCATGAGGAAAAAAGCATGACGAGGACGAGTTTCGGGGTCTTGACTTGAAGTTGGTTTGGCTCACGGCATTTATTGCATATTGCATTTCGTGCGTCGTCCGTCGTCATACGTTTTAGTCGTTTTGGCAACTTGCAATTGCAAGTGCAAGTACGCGAGTGCAGTTTCGTTGTGCGTCCGAACTCAAATCCGCAGACGACCTCGAAACGTGTTGCCCAAACTTCGTGCATGAAGTTCGAACAATGCGGACGAGTCTGGGGACGAGTCAAAGACACATAAAATTTCCAGTAAATTGCACATGCAAGAGTTTTCAGAAGAATATGTACTTACTTTTAGTAAATATACTGGGTATACACAAGAAAAGTTCGTTTGTCTTCAAAAATATGTATAACCTTGTAAAATTTATATTTTTATGGAATATATTTAAATGAGTTCAGATATTGTAAAGTCGTATAAAAGGTATAATGATAGGTGTCCATCATTCGACACTCAAAAGTCAAACAAATCGCGACATAACTAGAAGGTTCATGGTGCTGTTGTTAAGTTCTTATCGTTGAATCAGTATCTGAGTTGTCTCTGTACTTTGTATGACATACTTGCAGACGTATATTCAACTGAATCTTTGTCTGCATATAAACATACTTCAATTTTTAATTCATTTTTTTCTTAATTTGTTTTCAATACTCACCTTATTTGACAATAAATTGGTGACGACACAATACTTTTTAAAGCAAAGTAACCATTTCACTTGTTTGCTTTGTTTTATTCACACTGCAATTTTAGTAAATTCAAACCGTTTCACACTATTGCAAAATTAACGCTTTGGCAAACCTTTGATGTCGGATGCGCGTCACTTTTCCAACGAGTTTTTTTTGCTAACTAGCAGCACATCAAGTACCCGATGCAACTGCACTTCGGGCTTTTCTCTTTTCGGCCCTTGGCCCATGTTTTAACCCACTCAAAACGATTCCCCTATGCATATAATTGCAGCACGCTCGGATTTTCAACCCCATTTTTTTCGGCGTGGCGCGTCCGAGCGTCATGCACTTCCGAATGCACTTTCATTTCCTGTACAGGTTTGCATTTATATTTTAATTTAATTTATCTGTTAGAAAAATTAACTTAAATTTTATATACCTAAAGTTATAAAAAAATTTATTTTCTTAAAAATATTTATTTACATATTTTTTTCAAATAGACTTGAATTATTAATAATTTTATTTATTTAGAATTTATAAAAATCCACCTCTGGACAATAAAAATAAAACTTGAATACACCAGCAAATTTAAGGCTT